>JAATLQ010034631.1:0-23838 GCA_013421005.1 Heliconius erato x Heliconius himera
CAGAAATATATTTTCCTGCTTATATGTCGGGATTATATCACACCTCTAAGTAACCAGGTTGTGGTGGTTTTCATCGTCTAAAGGTCGTCGGACTAGGGTATTGCAGTGTCCATTGGCTATCCCACAATTCACACTGCGATTCATATCCATAGCGTGGCGGGGTCAGGCTCAGAGTCCAGTGGGGAAGCGAGGGTCGTATAAAGTAGGCAGAGTCAAAAAGAAAAACAAAGCAGTAGTCGTTGAAAATATTAAACAAACGGAAAACATTCAAAACGTCGATGCGTTATGACACTAACGTAATGACAGAAGCAAATGTTTTTTTTAATGTTTTTTATTTAATGGCCTAATTTTGCGATGACAAACAGAAGCAAAAATGCAAAAAATCATTCGACAAGGTGTGATTGTCAATCAGCTGTCACATCTCTGATATAAAATATGATTGATTTTAATCGATTAAGGATCTAAATCTTATTTTTTTTTCATTTTTCTCCACTTCCAGAATGTCAATTAATTTATTATTTGCTATTCTAAAAATAAAAAAAAAATGTAATTTTTTAGATCACATCTCAATTCTTTACGTGACGGCCCAAAAGTTTCATTCTCCTTTATTACTTTAACAAAATCAATTTATTGTCAAGGAATGTCACTAACTATTTCTTATGTCAATTTAAAAAAATATTATTTGTTATGACGTCATAATGTACATATATCGTCTTACCTTTTTTGGTATTCCATATAAGGCTCGTACAAATATCGAATATGACACAGTCAGTAGTCTCCGCCGATACTAACGAACCGAAACAGCGCACTAAACGAAGAATATCGCGTGTCGATGTGGTTCTTGTTTATTTCTAATATATTGTTTCATGGATTATTGGGTAAATTTGGATACTTGATAATATACCTCCATTCCAGTAAGCCAGTTGTGGCGCAGGGACGCAAAGTGTGAGTATAGGTTGCGGGTTCAATTCTCACTCGAGGAAATGAAATATTGAATTGATTATTTTACTTTGATCTAGTATCGAGGCAAAGCGAGGCAATGAATTCCGCTACTCAACGCGAAGGTGGTCTAGTGTCGTCACGTATTGACACATGTCATCAAATATTTACTTGTGTGAACACCTGACACAATCATCATAATGACAATCAAACGATCAATGTTAGATGTTTGTTATATATAACTGAAAACAGTCCTGCGCTTAGACAAATAAAATTAGGATCAGGGTATACAGAGGGAGCCTTGTAATAACACACTCCGCTCCCCACTTTCCGAATTCTGGAGGCATTGAATGTTGAGTGGCGGAACTTAGCGCCGCGTTTTGCGCCGATACCGCAGACAAATAACGCAAGACAATTAAAATACGATTGCTGAGTGACTCGGTTGTGTCCCTGCGCCACGACTGGCCTTTTTCAGTTAATTGTTTCAGTCAGTCAGTTCAGTTCATAAAGATATACAAAATAATGACTATAAAAGTTACTAACCTTAATAAAGTATAAAATAAAAATTAAGTATCTAATATACGTCAAACATAGTGTCTGTACTCTATTTGTATTCATATTGACTCGCGGAGGTCGCGTCCGGTGCGGTCTAACGAGCTTCGGGTATGAATATGTATGACGCTTCAGCTTTTTTGTCACTTTGACAGCCTTTTCTTTTCTATTCTGGTAATGAAGTTGTTGTTCATTATTATATAAAATAATAAGATTAGTGTAAATGCATAGAATATATTATTTACAGTGTTCCATGCCTCAAGTGAAAAAAACAGACAGGCGGACAACAACGTGTTACACGTTGTTGTCCGCCTGTCTGTAGATGTATGTCTGTCTGTCAAGATCCATTATATCAAGATCGCGTGGAGGTATCAATCTGAAATTAATATTTGATATTTGATAACCAGGTCCACGGTTCCTTGGAGCACTGAAAAATTATGCTTCTAAATGAACGCAACCAGAATATACGAACCTTTGTGCTTAGTTTTTTCTGCATTTAGTGTAAAATACGCTTCGTAATCAAAGCTGTACTTCCTATCCAAAACACACGTATCCCGCATGTAGACAGATGCAATCCAGTGTTGGGGCACTCCATATATCACTCTCCACCCTAGATTCGAGACATTGCATACGTCAGACAGTGTTACGTCGTGGAAAATTAAGTGTTTAATATTAAGTTCCCTATGCTACCCTACTACGCTGGAAAAAGTGGAAAGCTGTTTCAAATAACCACAGTAAATGAAACATTTTCGATAAGCTATCCATAGTATCATTTTTTGTTTTAGAACAAATATTAGAACACAGAGGCTAGTAGCGTGAAACGTGACGCGTGACGCGTGTCGGGAACCAATCGAACTGCTCTACTGTGCTGTTTGTTTGAACTCCAGGCGTAGTTTTAATTGGAAAAACAAATATTCCATAACGTCGATCAGCAAAGTATAGTCATATACAAACAAAACACAATACTTGTTTTTTTTCATACAATTAAAGCCATGTAAATTGACTGTTATATACTACTAGTAATTATACAACTGAAAGACTTTTATTACAAAATTCAATGAAAAAAATTCTTCGATATTACGTCATAAATGTAATCCGATATGTATAGTATAGAAATAAATCGGAATATATAATTAATTTGCACGACGTGAATAAGCGTGAATGAGGGTGTATACTGTATAGTGTATGGTATATGACGGACAGCGGACGGCTGTGAGAGTGGTTTGCAACTGCCACTTCAATATTAAAATCCGCGTGCAGTCGCTATTGTGCTGTGAAAGTGGACGTTGAATTTAATATGTAACATTTAGTTTTATAGAACAACTCTCACATTCTGTAAGTATCCACATAAAAAAACTGGGCAAGTGCGAGTCGAAATCGCCCACCGCAAGTTCTGTAATAACTACTATATACTGTAGACAACTGATAAATATTTTTATATTTCATATATACTTTTTGTAATTTCATAATAATACATTTAATGTAAAACGATAATTTGAGAATTTTATCGAAATATGTGACATAGAGTTTACTGTCAGTATTGGTTTTTAAAGGCGGAGTGTGAATTTATTTGAACTTAATATAATTAACACTACGAGAAAAATGACACGACCAAAAACAAAATAAATCTTGCTAACAATTCCATAGTAGTAATATACATCTGTTATCAGTTTCATATATCTATGGTAATTATGTAACAACTTATTTATTCTGATATATTATACAATTTTAATATGCAAATTAAATATAAATTGTTCAATATTTAATGTTCCACTAGACAAGTTGAGTACAAGAAACAGTATATCACATTATATTCTACTCTCTGAATAAAAAGATACATTATGGGAAGAATGCAGGTAGCTGAAGAATATCAGACTTCGAGAATATCTATTTTATCTTAATATAAGTACAGCGATTGTGTGGAAATGTAGGATCGTATGTAGCTTACATACGACTGTCATATACATACAGTCAACTGTGCTACAAAACGGCGCTATACAGTTCGTGTTCGCGTTTTATGACAAAACTAATATATAGAGTTATTTAGAATTATGTGTCCCCGTACTTAGAAGCGATGACGCTGGATCGAGTTATGGTTAGAATTTGGCACGAAGTGAGAACTTATAGTACTAATAAAGGAAAAATCTGAAAAGTGTATACTCATAACGTATATAAAAACTATTACAAACTTATAGTTGTAGTTCATTTCATACATTGAAGCTTAATTTGTCAAATTAATAAAATTGTATTTTTCGCTGACTGACAATCTTGAAATTGGTGCGGAACCCTAGGTGGTCAAATCCGACTCGCAAATGACCTCTTATATTTTTACTTCAAAATTAGCATTAAAAATGTTATTTTTAGAAGTATTTTAATGAGAACAGAGTGCACTAGACTCACACATTATCTCTTCAGCTTCACGCTGTATCCCGCACACAGCAGGGTAGGCAGAGGGAATCTAGTGTTAAGACACTCCGTTCCCCACTTTCTGCCGAATTTTGAAGGCATTGCGTGTTGAGTGGCAGAACTCAACGCCGCGCTTAACCTCGACACCAGAGCGAAGAAATGGAAATATACATTTTAAGTAAATATTTCATCTCCTCGAGTGGGGATCGAACCCACAATCAGTCGGTTTTACAGTCACACCTCGTGCCGCTGCGCCACGACTGGCCTCATCTGACATTATCTCTTTAAAGTTAATAATAACGGCCAGGTATATAAACGTTACCTGAAGGATTTATTACTTGAGTAATTAACGCAATATCTCAAGTTCAGGCTGTAAGCAGAGAACGGAGTATTTTGACAATAGATTCTCTCTGCTTACACTGCTATACGTGAAGAAGCCAATTTCCCTAATTTTAATTGATCCAACAATAAAAAAATTGTGCGTTGAACTAATCACTGTACGGAGCTGATGTCAGAGAGACGGCTCTTAAACAGTCGACCGCTGGTGATTGACCGTCTCATACATGCATCACGCGTCGTCGCATCGATATCGGTTACTTTACGTCAAGCCATCATCAAACAAAAAGCAAAGCTTACTGAAAAATATACAGAAATTTATAAGAATGTAATATAGTTATTTTCTTTTGTAGGTACCTGACTGGAAATAACGCCGCCACAAATTTAACAAGGTAAGGTTTTAAGTAAAATACATCTTTAAGGCAAAAACTAAACTTTTCAGATAAAGAACTTAACACACGCGATGACTCTACAGTCCTACTATTGAGCCTTCTTCGCTATATTTTTTTAAACATTTAATTCTCACAGGTTGCTCTGTATAAAATACTTTTCAATTTAATTTTATAATTTTTGCACATTGTCTTCATAACAAAGGTTAATTTATCTGATGTTGTGACACATAATTACATTTTTTCAATTTTCCTAATATTCCGAAGGTATTATTTTAATATTATAACGTCGTGTTTTACATTATAGGCCGGTAATGACAAAAGAAATCACTTTTACAAATAAGAATTGAACTCACGACTATCGTATGTATCCTTCTCTAGGCTTTTCAACTTTACGCTGTATTCTGCATATAGTACGATAGTATATAGTATGTAGATAATAGTCAAGCAGAACTTTCCTCTTTTTCTCTCCTTGACCATTATTTCTCATGTACCGCTCAGTTTTCGAGGAATTGTATGATAAATAGTGGAACTCAACGCCGCTCTTTGTATTGTTGGTTTGAAATGAAAGCAACTTATTTCTCCGCGTGAAAATCGAACCTACAACCGAAACGCACGCCAGTCATTAAGTTTTGACTTTAATTAATTTCTTTCAGAATCAATACTAAATCTTGTGTTTCAAACGCGTGCCTCGTTTAGTTAGTGGTGATTAGAGTCCAGTTCGTAGTACTGCTGCTGTGTAGTACTACGGACGTATGTGAGTGTTGTGAGCGAAGTGTTGTGTTCATTGTAAACTGTCTTTGTGACATTTGGCCTTTATTGCGCGAGTCATGTTAAACTCTCGGACACTGTTGGGGATTTGTTTCTGAAATAATGACGTATATAGCTACGTTACTACACATTTATTACCAGTTTAGGTAGTCTAAGAGACGATTATTTATTATATTTATATGATCTTTATTTATTTTTGCATTTGCTAAGTACTTATTATTTAAGTGACTTACGTACCTACTTGATTATTTAAATCTCATTTTTCAATAAACTAAAATAATTATATATTTATTATTAATAGATAGCTGCATTTAAGTTTATAGTGAGAGACCTCGGTGAGAGGTCAGTCGTGGCGCAGGGGCACAAAGTGTGACTGTAGGGGCACAAAGTGTGACTGTAGGGGCACAAAGTGTGCGGGACACAGTGTGCAGTAGAATACAGTGTCACACTGTATTCTACTGCACATGTCGTAATTAAACTAGTATAATTGAAAGCTCCAAATCAAACATGATTAATTTCCGCACTTTACACTCATCTAGTGGTATATGTTGAATTGATGGAAATATAACTCTTAGAGTTCTATCTAAATTTGGTATATTAAACGTTGTGTTCGTATCGTGAAGTATTCCGACTAAATATTGGTTATTGGAGGACAAAGGGGATAGTAAACAACACTGTTGTGCTTTATGTAGTTTAAATTCGTGAAAAAGACTCGAAAAATAACTTTCTTAGTACATAAGTACTAACAAAGTTTGAATGTCAAAAAATGTACATTATGTTTTTACAAAAAAAAAAACATATTTAAATAATTTCGCCTCGTCCACTGTCATCAGCCTGTTCACACTTGGCTACCGGGGAGACCTCACGCTCCTTACGAGACCTTCCTTCAGTTTTATCAATACTGCGTTCTCAAAGGTCTACCGAGGTCTCCCTTGCCTCCTTTATCACTTATTCTGATGATATATTTGTACATTTACGTTCATTTATGATGAACTCCTAATTAATAACAAAAATTGAGTTATTTTAGAATGCACCAACATTCAGAAATATGAAAACAAAACATTTAATCCTTAGACTTTGCTGTCACAAGCAAAGATAAATGAGTTTGATTAAACCAACAAACGTTAAAGTCGTTACGCCAACACAGCGGTCGCTACTGAGGGAGGCCTCTCCGCGCCTCACAACTGCGCGGTCTGTAAATGTTTCTTACTTAAATGTAAAGATAACACAATTATGGCGGAAATGGAAAAACTGGAGTTTTAAATCGTTTGGTCGTTAATTACAATTTTATTTTGACTTTTTAATTACTTTTAATTAAATATTTTTATGTCTGTATACTTATTCTGCTGAAGAAAAGAAAATATTTAAATGAAATAAATGTAAATAAAACTTTTGTTTTTCTTTTTTAATATTTTTTTATTATATTTGATAGTTTTTAAAGATTCTTAACATTATTAATTTAAATTAGGCCAGCTTACCCTGCTGTGTGCGGTACAGCGTGAAGCTGATTTAATTTAAATTAAAGTGACGTACATTTTAAAATTTTTAATCAATTTTATCTATTTAAAATTTCAATTTGTAAGAGAACTTCAAGAAATCGCTTTAAAAATGGTGCGATCGTTTGACAACAATATATTTCTACGTAAAATACAAAAGAACGTAAACCGTTCTACAAAAGGATAGAACCAGACAAACGCTAGTCATCAATTTCCGTCGACGCTCTATTCGATGTAGAACAGTCTGTTATTTGTTGGTAGCTGATAGGACTTTAACTAAATTGTTCTTAACCTTAAACTTCTTCCCTGCTCTTTAGTGACAATTATAAAAAAAATAGAAGTAAGTAAGATAAGTTGTCTCCCAAAGTGGTATAAACAAACGAACTAACTTCTCAATAGCTATCGTTAGTATCTACGTAATAAACATTAATATTTGTATAAATAAATTATTTCGATTGTTGTTATAAGATATGATCTATCTTATCTATATATTAAATTCATCACCAAGAAAGCTTTATAGCAATAAAATATATGATTTTCTTTTAAGGAAAATTTCATTCACCAATTACAAATTACATCACGATAACGTTAAGTTAATTATAGAACAAATGAGTTACTGAGCGGTGTGATTGTCACAGATGTACACACTTTGGTAGATATAAAGAGTAAAAGTTCACAAAGCCCTCAATATACGTAATATATACTAATCGAGACTCAGTACTCAGTACTAATACAAGTAGAATAGGTTTTTTCCAGTAAAGTTTAATACAACTACGCGACACGAGCACCATCCTCCCCCCCCCCCCTCCCCGCACCAGCTCCTGCTCCTACGAGCTCGCTATTCAAATGTAATCGCTATTGAGCTTTGCACTGTTCTAATCCGCGCTCTTTTTCTCTATAATAATACGTTCACAACTGTATTGGACGCGGACGCTCTCATAGAGTCGGTTCGATACTTTTATTGGCTCGTGTATTCCACACGAGCCAATAAAAGTCATTGGGGACAGTTTCTATGTGATTGTTGGAATAAAGTCCATCTGTAGCAGTGGTGGGTTTAGTTATTATATTGTTGTTGCACTTGTATGAGACTTGTATTCTAATTTCAATCCTCCGTTGATCTCTCTACGGGAATAGAGTACACTGTGAGTAGCTGTCTGCCTTCATCACGACTAACGTGGACGTAACGGGTGGTAAACAATGACCGGAGTGACACGTTTTAATATGAAGTTTGCCTGAGAGTTGCCTTAGATGATCTGACCACGTTGCGCGCAGACCTAAGAACGATGTCAGATGCAAGTGCCTTAATATATCAGTCCCTGGAGTGAGGTCTCTTGGACGCCCAAGGCAACGCTGGTTGGATGTCGTGATGCAGGACATGAGAGCCGTGGTCTAACCATCGAGAAGGCTAAAGATCGTGTAAAGTGGAGTAGGTTGAGCAGGAAGGCAGACCCTGACAAAAGCCGGGATTAATGTCAAAAGAAGACGATGATACATTAATATAAAAACAAATTACGAATATATAAAGATTATTCAATAGATCTATAAAATAATGGAGACCATCTATTATTTTAGATATATACTGATGCTTAAGAGGTTGTTTGCTATTTATTATTAATTTATATACTTGTTTTGGCTTCGCTTGCTTGGGTAGTAGATTACATTTTTTTTTTAAATTCTGGGTTAGGTAATAGTTAAGTATTTTCCTCGCTCTGGTAACAAGGCAAAGTGCGGCGTTGAGCTCCGCACCGTAGCGTCTTCGAACTGTACTTAATTCTTTCTTCTGGATAGTGGGGGACGGAAGTGTTTCATTGTAAAGTATTTGAAACCCTTCGACATACAAGTATAGATAAACATCGTGAAATGAAAAAAAATCCTACGTCAAAACTAGGTATCTTGATTAATTTCTTTAGATATGGGTTAAAAAAGTTTTACCCTATATGATGTTCCCGTAAAAGGAGCGCTGACACTTCCACCCTGTATCGATCGAGTAGTTGTCGTGTAAATCATATACACTTATGGTGTCACGTCTGATACATTTTATAACGTGGTATTCTTAAATCCTATAAATATATTCGATTTCTCTTCAAATTGTGTTGTTTTTCGCTTTTGAACTTTAATGAATGCTGAATGCATATCCTTATTTAACTGTTGTTAAAACGAAAATTAAAATTTTATTATTGTTTGCTTTTAACTGTTAATTTTAGAAGTCGGTCAAAAAAAAATAATTAAGTTAGTTAGTCATTTAAATAATAAATAACTTCATTCTTAGATACAAAAATGTTATAAAATAAATAAAAGTTAATGATGTGTTATAAAAAGTAAAACAAAAATAATCAAATAATCACTTATAATGTATAAAAGAAATTATTCGTACGTTAGTAGCAGACTCTACATTACTAATCGTACATATATTTTGATCAAACTGCTAACTAGTTCCATATCTCATTAGAACACTAACCTCCATCTAACCTCCTCCTTATTAACTCATTGAACACTACCCCGGCGGGCGGCGGTACACTCCTGTGTTTGATCATGTTTTCAGGTATGTAGGTATCAGTTTCCTGATCATTCAACTGACACGCAGTACAACATAAGCAAAGCAAGCTGCCTATATTACGTTCAAGGGTCAAATGTAATCAGAGCCCTATATATTAAATATTCATTCCAACATTCTACGTACATGTAAAAGCTCGTCTTCCTAAATTACTTCTCTTCAGTAGCCTCTAAATGTTAATTCAATATTGGGAATTCGATGTAGCCCTAACACGCGGGTTGATTGAACCCCCGACCCTTAGTCCTCGCTAGGTCGCTACTTAAGTCATTTACAAGTTAAACTTCCCGCGAGATCATACCAAGTATATCCCAATTAATAAGTAAATGATGGGTTGTTCACCGTTTCCGATAGAACTATTTTCTATTTAAATGTGAATGTATAATGTATTGATGCTGTATAATTTGCCTTTTCAAGTCGTAATTCAGTTAACGGTTCGTTAGCTGTGTGGTAGAGCAGGCCGTCAGTATTGTTTTTGAACATTTTTTCTATACATTATTTTTATGTAGGTGGCATGTCAGAGAGAACGGAGTACCAAATTTCTCAGTCCTCATGCTGTTAAAGTGATATTCCCGCGGTATTATTCATATTTTGATCTCTAAGATCAACCGACGTCTCTCTCTGCTTCTCTAACGTTGTATAATACTTTGTAAATATATCTTATTGTTTTATTCTTCCATTATATTATTACAAAAATATGGAATGCAGAAATTAACTCAAATATCACAGGTATCTTTTTGTGAATTCTTAGATATTAGAAATACTTGAATGTTGATTATATTTTCTGGTTCCATATTATATTTTAGTACTTAACTTTTTTTATTTTTACGCTGTATCTCGCATATTTAGAACTAGGCAGAGGGAACCTAGTGTTAAGATACTCTGTTCCTGACCTTCCGCCGAAATCCCGATCCATTACACGTTGAATGGTGGAACTCAACGCCGCACTTACCTATCAGAGCGAGGAAATGATAATATAAAATGATTATTTTGCCTGTGCGGGAATCGAATCTACAACCGTCGTCTCTGCGCCTACATATTATGCTCTGTTTACAATAAATCAGTGTCCGGCGCCGACAGGTGAGCAGGTGGTCTCGGCGTGTGTATGAGGAACTAACAGCTAGTGTCACAGCTATACATCACTCTATATCTATCACATTATCATTTATTACATCTGCATTTTCGTTATATTAGTATAAGATGTATTTTGTGTTAGAATCAATTGAGTGGAAATTTATACAAAAATAATAAATCCGAAGGGTTTGTTTGGTTGAATGATATGCTAATCTCAGTAACTACTGTTTTATAATATTAGTTATGATTCCAGGTTAGATAAGCGTTTTAGGAAAGGTAGACGTACTATATGTATACATTGTATACATGTTTCCTGAAAAACTAATATAAGTAGAGGCACAAAGTGTGACTGTAAACGCGACTTTCATTTCCAAATTCATAATTTATATATTTTATTTTATGTAATTAACATCATTTCAGATTTATTAATGTGACAGTAAAAAGCAGCTTATCGTTTATTTTCGACAAAGCATAGCAGCAGTAGACTTAGTATTAAGACGCTCCGTTAGCCACTTTCCGACTGATTTTCGAGATATTGCTTGTTTAATGGCCGAACTTAACGCCGCGCTTCGTCTACCCGAGCGGCGAAATATAATACCACCAAAATTGACACTAAATAGTAAAAGAATTGAATATTTAATGAAAACTCGAGAACGTTGTATGGGGAGACACATCACATGACGACAGAACAGCTGGTTAAATATTTACTTTTCATTCAATACTGAGTTAATAAAAACGTAGACAGTGTAAAATATAAATATAATACAAACTTACATATGCAATATAAGAACATAATTCATCTTCAGGCCATCGTGGTGTAGTGTTATACCGTCTGGCTGTCAACGCGACGGTTGTTGATTCGATTTCATTCAAGGGAATAATTACGTTTAAATTGTTTTAATTTATCCGAGTTCCTTCACTTACCACGCTATATCCTGAAAATTGGAAAATGGAATGTCTTAACACTAAGTCTCCTCTGCCTACAATGTTAAAGGGGAAAAAGCGTGCAACTGTAAATATAAACAAATATTTCAGCGGCTTTAGAGTTTCGTAACAGCGGCACAGCATCTAACTGTGAATGGGACAATTGGGGGATCTATTCCTACTCGGGGGAATTATTTATTTTTATTTTTGCTAACGAGGCATAGCGCAGCTTTAAGGCACGCCTAATTACACTAAATTACCTATATGAATATGTCATTTTACACGTTATATATACATGTATTATGTATATACACATTATGATCTCTCAGCATAAAGACAATTTTATTATAACTAAAACTAATTAAACGCTGTGAACCAAAAAACGATATTTTCCTCAATAAATATACAATAGGACATTTTTATTGAATCCGTTTACGATTACGAGTGTACCAGTTCTAATATAGATCGCTGATCTGATCGTCAAATATAGTTGCGCTGGATATTTGGTTAGCTTCCGGTTACGTATTTATTTAGATGTAACTAACTGTACATAGTTTCTTACTATTACGTAATGGATTATTATTATTTAATTAATAAAAAGATATCCTGATCCTGTAATGTGATATGAAACGCAAATTATCTGTCATGACCGTTGAAGATTAAAGTTAGTTTCAATATTTCATAGTGAAATGATCATTTACTAATTATTTTTAAAAAATGTCAGTACTTTTAATATTAAGTTTTTTATTGATTATACTATTGTGTGTCTTTAATAATTTTAATAAACACAAAATTTTTCATTAAGATTAGAATAAGATTACTTAATTAAAACATGGGTCAAGTCACGTAATTACATTCTAGTTCTGCTTAACTCTGATTAGCTTGCTGATCTGTATCGGTTGGTACCGACTACTGATGGTCGCGGAGTCAATTCGCGAGTAGGACAAGTAATCCAATTAATAGTATATTACCTGTACTAGTGTCTAATTAATAAATGACGAGGTTCTAGCCGTTTAACAGCTACATCTAACTCGCACCTTGACCATCAACTAGTCACAGGGACTTACATACTAGTCGGTAGTGATCATCTAAACTAAGTCATCAAGAGCTTCCTACACGACAACATATCACACGCTGTCGCTACTTTAACAAGACACACAAAGGGATTCATTTACTACTCTGACGCTATCAGCAGGTTCATTCGGCGGGAAAATGAAGGTTCCGTTACTGATATAGTGCAAGACAACATCAAAAAGCAAAACTAACCACCTGATTTGACCTGTGCAAGTCCTTCAACGATCGTAACATCTTCAATTGACATTGATGGGGAGACGAGACCAATCTATGTCCATTTCACAAAAATCATAACTTAATAAAGACACTCACAACTCACGCACAACACAGGAACTAAAAGGCACGGACGATCAAAGTCTGCGTCGTATACGAGACGGTTGTGGGTTCCTTTACTTATTCTGTTACCCTTTTAAGAGATTATCGAGTGTTGTATTTAATACAAAAAATATGTTGAACAAACAGACAAATTATACAAAATGTACAAAATATTAATAACGTTAAAGTAGTTACAGTGCCGCAAAGTTCTTTTGTTTCCTTTCCTTTCCTGCAAAAGGAAGATATCCAAAAAGAGAAAAGATAAATCTCGAAAATTGAGCTACTTATTTTACACATTTAAAGCGTTTTTTGCAGACAGATTGCGAAATTTCGTGATACACCATTCTCTACTTTATTTTATATAGACAGAACGTATAGAGAGTATGTGACTGTATAGAGAGAATCAAAGCTCCGAAACCGGACAAATTCATGACAATTAAAAACAACGCCACCATAGCATCTACAGCTGAGTAAAATTCACAAAAAATATATATTAATATTAATTCTCTAGAAAATGCCAAATCTCTTTTGAATTCTGAGAAAATGAGTAACGAACCTCGTCGGTGCGACTCAAAGCCTTACAACATGCAAATGAAGGCTCTCCTCGACCCCACTTATTCCATTTGTCAGGTAATTGTCAAATTAGTGGTCACAGTTTTTCAGCGGGACCCTTGAGGGACCCCGAGTAATTACTCCTATACCGTCATTTGTAATACGCACGTATTACACGCTCCTACAGGCAGAAGTATATATAACTTTAGAAAACTAATAGCTGTGCTCGCGTAGACCGTTTCGAAGTGAATTAGTTTAATGGTTTGGTTTTAGATGTCAGTTTTTTATTATTTTTGTTTAAGAAAATAAATAAAAAAATAAAACTATTGAATCTATTGCTGCATTACATATTCCAGAAAAATTGCATGTTATTAAATATCTTTCGTGATAGTTATGGGCTTAAAACTAATTCCTATGAATGTATGTATAATGCAGAGAACCCTCTGTGCTCTCTGTAGTAAGACTAGGTCCAATTTTTAGAATACGATGTATATAAATAAGGAAAATCCTACAAAATCTGCAAAAATATTGAAGAAGCATATGTGAAGTTTGTTTAATAAATACTGCTTCGTTATATTATTGTACCTAAACGTATATTAGTTAAGCCTAACTCACGAGTATGTTATAAATGTAGACATTTCTCATAACGTAGTAAAAGTATTAGCGTTGTCGGTCCCGTCTACGGCCGCGACCGCCGCGAGCCGCCTCCAGCGGGGCGGGGTGCAGGTACAGGTGACATACGAGTATACTGGTTCGAATTGAAAATATCTTATTGAAGAAAGCTAAAGGCTATATCATCGAGTTAATCAGTTACTTTGGACACTTAAATGTGTTATGTGTCACATATACACATATTTTAAGTTTAGATGTTAGCAAAATAGGTAGAAAGGAGTAATTGGAACTTTTTTAGTTTTGCTTTTCTCTGCATACTTTGTTAAAAAATTCAAAAAACATAAAAAAAATAAATATTCACAACATATGTACGAGTATATAACACATAAAAGGCAAATCTCCAGCAAGAAGACAATAAGCTGTAATTCTCGTCGCGGGACAAGATTGCCGTCAATTTATCATTTCGTCCCAAAACGACGCCTGAAACGCGACTAAAAAGCCTGATCCTGTAAAATATAGCCGTTGGAGCTATGTACATATATATATGTAGAATCCGGAGCTCAGAATATAAACAAAGAAAGATCCAGAAAGACTATTTATTTAAATAAAAATTAAAATAACAATTGTTACACGAAGCTTCGTGTCGGCATTATGGCTCGCCCTTCCGTTTCCCACTTCTTTCCGGCTTATTCTGGAAGCATTGCGTGTTGAGTGGAAGACTAAACACCGCGCTTTGCCTCGTCACCAGAGCTAATTTTGTTGATATTTAGTTCCAACCAGTGGAAAACAAACTAGAACCGCGTATACAGCCACACTATTGTGTCCCTGCACCACGACGGCTAGTAATATATATTTTTAATACTTCTATTTATCAAAGGAAACATTTGTGAGATGATAATATATTCATACGTACAGCGTTGGAGCGGGTAAGGATTAATGTGATTTTTCTCTAAGGTTAAAGCTAAAGTAAGCTTGTTCTGTTTTTCTAAGTTGATAAATGAATACAAGATAATAATTTGTATGAAAGCATTGTTCAAGGTGAGTAGATTGACAAGGATAGTAGCTTGTTCAATTCAAATCAGTTATTCCTGAGTTCAGTGCGCTAAACCAAACAAACTCTTCAGTTTTATAATATGTATAGATAAATTAGACGAGGCCATTCGTAGCGCAGGGACACAGAGTGTGACTGTAAAATCGACTGGTTGTGGGTTCGATCCCCACTCGAGGAGATAAAATATTGACTTACATTTATATTTTCATTTCTTCGCTCTGGTGTCGAGGCAAAGCGCGGCTTTGAGTTCCGCCACTCAACACGCAATGCCTCCAGAACTCTTGTCTTAATACTAAGTCCTGTTTCCTACTCTGTTATACTTAAGTGCCATATGCTTATACCTGTAGTTTAAACAAATAGCAATGGTAAATATTTTATAATATCAAATAATTAATTTTATTTGCTTTAATTACAGGATATACTTCCGTATATCTATACTCATAATAAAATTTCAATCGGTAATTTTTTTGAAATAATATAATTTTCTTCGCAAATCTGTTGTCGATGTTTTCAGACTAACAATTAATTGTGTTCATTTGTTGAAACAAAATATTAAGTTAGTGACAGTTCCATTCTCTTATTATTTGTAAGAAACAATTAAATCATTGAATTTCACTAATTCCGAAGTCGTTGGAACTACAGACTACAGCGAAAAGCAAAATGCGAGAATTGGCATTTGACTGATGACTGCAGACTTCAAGTCGTTCACTTCAATGAATATTTTAGTAGAACGAAAATGTAGTAAGTAGACAACACTGTTTCGTCTCTGTCTCTCCTCTTTCACTTCAAGTGACTCCGTTCATCATTTCCGTCCATTTAGGGACAGTAACTGGTACTTTATAAAGCATAGATCAACATTTTTCCTATGTAATAGTTTTTAAATTAAGATTTGAATTCACTACCGACATGCTACCGATAGGCCATTGATACCAGACCAGATATGGCGCGATGGCGTCACTTATATAATTTATTTATTTTATTTATATTCTATAAAATGCTTTAGTTAAAGTGACAATTAAGTTGAACATTAAAGCTAGTAATGTTAGAAACAATTAAGTTTTAATTTAATTTTAATTTTAAAGATTATAAGAAAATATTTAAATTTTATTATAATCTACGGAGTTTAAATGTCTTTAAACTGAAACTATCAAGAAGAATCCAAGACTTAGTTCACTGTGAGAGACGCGTTGTGTTGCTTTGTGGGAGTATATTCAGTACGGAGTTTACAATCCCGTTGAGTGCGCATCGTGATCGAGTGGAACTCGAAAATTCAAATGGGGGCTATTTCTTTTTTTTTTAGTTTCGAAGCACCGACGAGTGGACTCACGGGGTCTGTCTTGTAGTATTATGTACTTGTTGGTACTAACAAGTACATAATACTTCTACCTCTTCATATTGTGTTGTTGATGAAAAAGCGGTCAAACTGTATTTTATTATATAAACACTATAATCTCTATATATAATAAGACAGTAAAAATATTTTATCTGTACATTTAGTAATTTTGACTGAAATGGATAGAGGGACACTTAAAAATAATAATAGAAAGCAAAAAGATTTTTTTTTAATTTCTTGTCTGGCTGTCTGTCTGTCGACATATTTTTGTCCGCATTTTTCTCTGAAAGTACTGAACCGATTTACTTGAAAATTTCACCAATTGCTTTGTTTTAACTCAACTTAACTACTAAAGTTAGTTCATCAAAATAGGTTCATTAAAAAAAAAGTTATCGTAATTTGAAAGAAGTCGTAATTAATTCAACACAGAGATAAAGAACGATCTTGAAAGAAATATCAAGTAAATACAAAGATGAAGATAGAGAAAAAGAAAGAAGAAGAACGAACCAACCAAAAAGGTTGATTCGTTCATATAATATATGTAACTAATTTAAAAACTGTACAGGAGTTAATATGCAATTATTACAGTTATTTTATAATGAATATTATGAATCCTTCAAATCAATAATTTAACATTTAAGGCTGTTTCTGAATGAGTAAATTAAATTATTCACTGACATCAGCACATTTAACAAAGTATATTATATAGGTAAAAAGAACATAAAGTTACAAAAATATATACGTGTAATAAATAATTAGCTTTATGTATATTTTATAAATATCAAATATCAACAATGGTCGTATTTTTTTATTTAAAATAATCAAAAATTCTTTGACGATAATGTCGTAAAAAAATCATATTAGAAGTCATTATAGTTGTCAATCAATTCTGCTTATTAAATCAATAATTATGTATTTTAAGCGGGCGAAGCCGTGGGCGAGCCGCTAGTATATACTAAAGTAATAATGATCATAATCCAATATATTTTACCACGCTTATTTACTAGTTGTTTTATTATGTTCTGGCCACTAAGCTAACAGAACAGAACAATGTATACAAACAACTTTATTTTCGATACCTTAATTTAGCAATTACGACAAACCGAATAAATGACGCTTACAGAACATAACGGGGAATGAGGTTGAGACGCACCACGCACGCGAGGAATTTCTGTAATTAATTAAAAACGTTTAAAGATAAAGTTTTCATTGAAAAATGCTTGTATGTGTAGTGTTGATAGTAATTAAAATAGATATTCTACTAACCGACTTCTGTAAGAAAAGGATGTTACGACTGTATTTTTTTTAACCTCAGAACTTTTGACTGTGTGAACCGATTTTGATGTTTTTTTTTGTTTGAAATTTTAATTTGGTCCATTTCTAACAATGGTAGTACCTAATGAGAAAATCATTTTAGTCTTAAATTTACATTAAGTATATGTGCGACAAATGGACGAATAACTCAATATCAACCCCAACGATTTCGATTATCCTTTTTTTATTATAAAGGATATTTCTTTTTTTTAATGTGGCAGTTTGATGAAAATATGATCCGGTTGAAATGGAAGAAGTCGGTTTTTTTTATTTTTAGATTATAATTATTTTATTTTTCCTACTAATATGTCTTTATACTCCATGATGTAAACAATCCTATATGTTGCATTAGGGTTTGAACTATTACCATGCTAAAATGCAATCTCTATCAGCCAATGTTAACGATATTTTAAATAATTTTTATTTTTCGGTTTTAATTTTTTTAAAGAAAACTGTATTGAAAACCGTAATGAAACTCGAAAAAAAAATGTACCTCCAGACTCTAGGATTGCCTATAGTTATTAATTTCTGCCCGCTAGTTTTTGCGTGATTGGCGAACAAGCAAACTCACAAGAATTCTGTTAAGTGATATGCTAACTGATTTAATTTTTATTTTTTTAATATTTTAACGTAGCGTTTGGCGCTCCGTTCTCTCTGACTACCCTACTAGGGATAAAGCGTGAAGCTAATTTAGTTTAGTTTAGTTTATCTCTGGCCAAAACTTCAGTTCGGGTTTGAAAATGTCAAATTATAAAAAGATTTTGCAAATACAATAAAAATCGTCTATTAATTTTCCCATTCCCTTAACCGTATATTTTACCCGAAAAAAGGAAAAATGGACAATAAAAGTTCCAATACATACTTAGTAAAAAATTCTGATATGTATAGTTGACCGCGGTCCGTCGTAAGAAGGAATGGCTTTGTGTGTGTAAATATATTCAGTGGAACTATTTGCTTTCGATGTCAGAGCCCACGACCAGCCTCGTACTTTGACTTGTTTGTCAAATTAAATTAAAATTTCAACAGATTGACATAGGTGGAGTAAGTAAATAAGCTCCGCGAGCTGACGAAGTTGTCAGAGGTCGATGGAGGTCGGTGGGGGTCAGGTGGTAACTACTTGTAATTAAATTAGAATTTTACTATATCTTCAGATATGTTTATTTTTGTAGACATTCTAATTTGAGATAAAAATAAATCTAAGAATTTGCTTGTAATAGAGTAGGACAAAACAGTATATATGCTCCGATGGGATACGCGCACCACTTTCTAAAAATCCTTTACACAAAAATAAGAAATGGAAATACGTTTGGTAAATACGTTCTGCATGCGCCCCTCATTCTTCTGAAACATAATCTCGCTACAAAATCGTAGGATAAATTATATTTGGTTTTATGAGCGAATATATTTGCAGAAGACGCTAAAAATGCTTGAAAATTTAAAATATAAATATTAATTGCTTTAGAACTTTGAAAATAAAGATGGCTTACATTGTATTTTTATCATGTTGTTAGATTGAACCACTAAGAACACATTTAGGAGACAATCCTTGATTCTTTGTGTTTATTTTTCTTAAAATTTAAAAGGGCACCTAGTAGATACCGTCTCATGTAGATCTCTAAGGCAATGACATTGCTGACTTATTAGGCAAGCAAGCAATATCGGATGGAATTCCCATTATTAGTTCGCCTTTTTATACTTATTTTATACCAAAAATCAAACAAATTTGTTATACATTTTGGGCAGAGTATTATGATAAAAGGTCTTTAGAAAAAGATATCTGGTATAAAACGAACCAACCACATCCTTTAACGTCAACATGGATAAATAATCACATTTTAAATAGAAAAAGACAATTACAGCGCTTAGACTTCGTGCTGGGCACATACCAGGCAATAATTTTTTGTGTTTAATGGGTAAGTCAACGACCACTAGCTGCGTTTTTTGCAATTCTAATTCAGTTGATGATGTAGACATCATTGATGATGTGGTAGACCACATATTGATGGACGGATAAGGATTAGTCCAGAAGCGCTTAGAAAAAAAATAAGCTCTAGATCTCAAGAAATAGGTTATTGTAATGCTATTTTGGCTTCACCTCTTTCAGATGAAGCCAAAATACTATATGAGTTAGCAATAACCCGCTTAACTTAAGTATGTTATATTATAATTATATTGTATTTATGTAAAACTTACCAGGGCGACATGTTCGCATAAGCGACAAAGCCCTTAAATTAGATTTAAAAAAAAGGACACCTATCCCAAGCTCAAAGGATAGTCGCGCGTTCTGTCATTATATATAGATAGAGTCTCGTTAAAGTTTTTTATATTTATGTCGTGGCTATTTTAAAATTTATTCTTATACAAAGTAATATATTTATAATAGATGCCAACAGAAAATAGCATGTTTGAATGTGTTTATAATATTTTTTTTCGTTCACTGACGGGCAGAGAAGAACGTAAAAGCTACATACTGGGAAGAGATTTGATTGGTGCTGTATCTCCACGCAAATCTTGCAAAAGATCTGGTTCAACTCAGTTGATTTTTGTAAAAACTGTAATTGATAGGTCAAAAAAATTATAATAATTCAACGTAAAGAATAAAACTAGTTAAATTTAAAAAAAACATTCTTATAAAATTACCTTACCGTATTGTATGTTAAACCACCGTTTATATGTTTTTTAAAGGTACATGTAATATTTTAACTTAATTAGGCATACATATATCAAAACCCGTGAGCGTCGTTCAACAGCCGTGGTGTAGTGACTACTGAAGCGCAGTGGTCGCGAGGGGCGGTAGTACGGGTGTCTCATAGCGGTGTTATCAGACAAGTTGATATAACGTTATGTGGAAATACTATTGCGCCGGAAGCGAGTCACTAACTGGAACTTTGTATAAGGTGACCAATTAAACTCACAATCAAGCTAGTTTAGATGATGAATAATGCTAGATATGATAAACGAGGTTGTTTCTTGATTTGTCTACATTATTGAGGCCGTCTCGGCATAATGTTACCGACACTAACCTTTGAAAATACTCTACGCAGTCCTAGAAATGACCTTACGTCATGTCCAATATATTTTTTTTATATTTATTGTATGTAAGTATATTCATTATATGTAAGTTTCGCGCACAGAGGCGCACTTAGACGTTAGTTGACGCTCGCAACGTCTAATCTACATTGACAGTGATTGATGTGCACTAGTATAGTATAGCGCCGCTATTTCGGGTATATTAAGTAAATAAGTCTAGATGACAACACGCGCCAGCATGTCCAGCCAAGTTAAAAAATTAGAAACGTGCAATGTGTATTTTACACGAACGATTTCAAGCAAAGACTCAAAAAGCCTTAAAAATAAATTTATATGTATGAAATTTAGCGCATTTATTTAAATCTCCAACCTTGTGATGTAAATAAAATTTTACCAATTTAACTTAATCGGTTATTGATGTATTAACGTTTAAATGTTTTTTTTTTGTAACTGACTCATTCATCAAAGATATAACCCACTCCAGAAATTTGATATGTGGTACCTAGAGAGATTGAGTTAATTCCGAGTGACCACAGAACTCGGCATCCATATAGATCTCCCATTCCTTTTTAGGTGGAATCGAGAATGATGCATTACTTTACATTTAACTTGGCTGTCATTTCACATTTATGTTTTTCATGGAATTATATTTAAGGGATCTCTTGATTGATTAGGACATTTTATATGCAATTTTTTAATGATGTTTTTTAGCTTCCGCTGTATTCCTCATATAGCAGGTTAAGCAGAGGGAACCTAGTGTTAATAAACTCCGCACGCACCGCCCAATTTTCGAGACATGACGTATTGAGAGTCGGAACAAAGCGCCGCACTTTGTTTGTTACCAAAGCGAGGAAATTAATGTTATTAATTCCTCCGTTGCGTTTACAGTCCGACTGTGACACTGCTCCACTACTCCATTCTCCTTTTATAAATATAAATAATTTCGCCGATATCTTTTATATGACTTATGCTGTTTATGATACATATCACATATGTATGTAGGATTTAATTACATATTACAATTACTACTAAATTACTGACATGATGAAAGAACTATACAAACCTTAGTAGGTACAGTCCTTAAAAATATGATAATTACTAACGTCGACGTAAGACGACGAGACGAGAGACGAGAAGATAAACACTATTAGCAAACACGGGTTTAGAGATGAAAGTCTCTTTCTTCGTATTTAGTGTTTTGGGGCACTTAATTCCATACCAGTCTGTACTTATTAAATCTACGGCTGAATTTATACGTTTCCTTTACAAATTTTTGAATCATGAAATTGTTTGTTAATGAGCTTTCAAATGTTCAAAGGCTCTATTTCAAATTCTTCTGTCTGCAGCGCAATGGGTAACGGTAAATATATGAAATGCTTGGAACAAGCATTGCCAACATGCAAGCACACGAGAAACTTGTTATCTTATCGAGACGCGGCGACGAAGAATTTAAACTTGGTACATCAAAAATGATGAAAGTTAGCAGAGTTTTGGTTTCGCATGAAAACTTTTACTTTGTCCAGATTCCTATATTATGAAATATTTATCAACTCTCGACGAAGAGTGACGTCTCTTAGACGAAACTCGACGTTAAACTTTTCGTTAAGTTGTCACTTTAACATGTTCAGAGCAAAATAGTCTTGCTGTAGTATTTTCTTGAGCTAATTTAATTTTCCAAGATTGAATAGAATGAACTATTAAAGTTTAAGTTTAAGTTTTGTCAAATTTGAATTATTGTTTCGGATTTTCGACTATAAATGTTAATGTAGAAGTGCTAAAATAAATTTAATATTTTAATAACACGCTTTTCATTTGTAATTTAGCTTTGTAAATTATAATTATCATAACACACAATTTGTGTGATTCCTTAATCAATAAAATCTTTACCAGGAACTCTGTATAATTGAAAGAGATCCCAATTGTTAATCCTAATAAACTATTGGGCTTATTTATTTTCTTTTTAGTTTTATGCAGTCGGGGTTTTTGTTTTTACAAATATTTTTTTTTACATTGACAGTCACTTGATAAAAAATTAAATTCCTTGGAAAACCTTTTTAAAAACAAGCTTTTTATATTTATTTACAATGGTGTATAGTATTTTACAAATCAAGCCATTTCATTCGATACCATCTTTTATTGCGGCGACTATTTTGAATTAACAACAATATTGATTATATGATATTTCATTGTCATCAAAACTGGAGTCCTACTCCAGAATCAAACTCACCCGCCACTCACACTGGGACAAATTGAGCATATAATATATATATGTTTAGATACACGGCAAGTTGGAGAAAATCTTGTTGACACAATATGTATAAATTGGGTGAAATAACCATATACTATTGAGAGAGGAATGTTAGTTTTATCATTCAATGTTAATTTGACATTGACTACAGGTGGCTCCTGTAGTATTTTACATATGTTAATAAATTGTGTCGATGTTAATGTGAGAGCTAGTTAATTTATATCGTGTGTGGGTTTGATTCCCACTTGGGGAAACGAATTTATTTCGCTCGCTTGAACTACATAACTTAACTTAGCTTCACGCTTTATCCCTTGCGGGCTAGTCAGAGAGAACGGAGCGCCAAACGCTACGGTCTCTACATACCTCTTTCGCCTCGTCCACTGTCATCAACCTCTTCAACATACCCTTCGGGGGGTCCTCAGGCTTTTTACGGGACCTTCCTCGAGTATCTTTGATACTGTGTTTTCGAAGGTCAACCGAGGTATCCCACTACCTCTTTTACCGCTCACTTTTCCATGATAAATCTTTTTTGCCATTCTTTCATCACTCATTCGTTCGACGTGCCCAAACCAGCTGAGCACGTTCTTCTTCATTCTCACCGTGACATCCTAGCTAGTACCTGCCATTCTGTGTACCTCTTCATTGCGGATTCGATCAGCTAAGCTGACTCCGCATATCCTACGAAAAGATCGCATCTCCACAGCATTCATCTTTCTTTCATTCTTCTTCTATAATACCCACGTTTCGCTGCCGTATAACAGAGTCGGTACCAAAACTGCATTGTGTACTGCATTGTTTCGCCGTCTCATTAATGCAGCTAAGGCTCCGTTAACCTTGTTACCGGCAGCAATACGCCTTTCCACATCCATCC
>JAATLQ010034632.1:0-13650 GCA_013421005.1 Heliconius erato x Heliconius himera
GTAGAACTTCCGTTAGTTTATATTTAATACAATAAATTGTCGATATAGAAATTGCGTAATGTTTTAATAAATTTAATAAATAATATTTTTTGTGAGAATGACCATTCCATATTCCCACATCGAAGTGGAATCATCGTTCATAGGGTTAATTTGTATTAATTTTAAATATTAATAAAGTTAGTTTTAAAATCATTTCGGTTTTTTTTCAATCATCTGTCTGCCGCTAACGTAATTCGCTGGTAAGATTCCTGGCTAAAGAATGACATTTGAAACGTCTTGATTATATGACTGTTGATAAAAATATATATTTTTGAAGCACTATTATACAATATTTTATAAAATAAAGTAAACAAAATTGATTTGTTAGTGGAGATTACCTTCATAAATCATAACACTTAAGTTGAAGTCGTAATTAATTCGACACAGAGATAAAGAACGATTTGATCTTCAAAGACATATCAAGCAAATACATAGATTTTGTGGTTCGTTCGTTCGTTTGAAATAAATCTATATAAAAATGCCTAAAAACATCCTTTCTACGTGTACTCTGTAAGAACTACATATTTACCAATTGTACATTTAGCTAATAATATGTGTAACTAATTTAAAAACTGTACAGGAGTTAATATGCAAACATTACAGTTATTTTACAAAGACTGCCGCATGTCTGCGCGGCATCGGTATAATATTATTTAAGTATTAAGGAGAGAATTGTTGGTTATTTCATCTTAGTTGGATGGTTATCTATACCGTTGTTATACACTTAATAAATTGTGGTTTTAGTTTTTTGGGATTTTATTTGATATTGCTCGCAAAACTTATCATATTTAATGTAGAAAGGACTTAAGTTATTTCATATAGTGTCTACGTACGCGCGCAAGGAAAACGAGTAAAAAGAGTTTTCCCGGGTAAATCAGTAAAATCGATCACTGAAAGTCCAATAAAAATTAGTTCAGTTATTCTGGATATTAGCTCGGGGAAATAGAAAGACAGACAGAGACAAAATTATTAATAATGTAGCTGGTTTTGTTTAGTTTTTTTATTAATATTTTACTATGGTTACGTCTACTGATATTTTTTTCATTTAAATTAGTTAGATATTTTCAAAAACAATTTTCTAAATATATCTATAAGCATTCGTAAAGTTTAAGCGGGCGAAGCCGCGTCCGGGTCCGCTAGTACTACATAAGAAAGAAACCAAGCATGCACCTTTAAAATATATAATATAAGCCATTATTGTATTAGGTTAAGGTTTATATGAATAAATAAGTCAATAAAAAAATAAAATATGTGTTTATTTTACTTTAAAACATAAAATATAATTTTCCTTATAATATATTTTAGCATTCACTTTGAACTTAATTCTAAATTCATTTCATATCTTACAGCTTGTTAGTATTTCACTAAAGGAGGTTCCATTTAACTATAATAGGTAAAAATGATGTATTCCAATGTTCTAATATATTTAAAAAATATCAGCAGAATGTAACATTCATAATATTTAAACCGTGTTTGTATTATACAAAAGAAAGATAATTCAGTGATAATAATTCAAATCGATTCATGAAAGTATATTTATTTATAATATGGTGTTATAATAAATGCATCAGGTTTGTACATGTTAAGTAGATAATTTACTAACGACCCAAAAGTTTCAGACTACAATGAGTTTAAGCGTCCCAAGTCCACATCCATTTTCGAGATATTCTTAAAAGTTAGTAAAGTATTGTCTGCTTTATCTCAACCTACTCTGTTAAAACTAAAATAAAATATATATTCAGTTTTTTCGTTTCTTTAAACACTAAGTTCTCTGGATCTAGTGGTCGGATTAACTATTCGTGTGTTTTGTAGAAGTAGTCAAATATATTATAATAGGTAAGCAGATTGTACCACAAAAACACTCAGTTTTATTAGTTTTAAAATAAAGTCCGCGAGATCCTATATCTATCTTTTATAATTTTTTTTATTTGACGAAGATATTTGAAACCATCAGCATAAAGAAAATTTTAATAAAGATAAGCTTTGGCTTTTATAGTATGAAAATTGGACGTATACTTTTTGAGAAAATATAATATTAAAATAATTCAACGCTCTGCTTACGGCCGCAAGCATTGGCTAGAGTCCTTGGCGTCGATTTCGTCCACGCAAACAAAATAATGAAAAATAAGTGAATCTATAAATTATACAATCAATATTATGGCAAATGTAGCATAATAAAATAGTTATAGGTGGTGTATGCGGCTGACGTCGCGAGTGGGCCGCTAGTGTCTAATAAAAGAGTAAATTAACATTTCTATTACTAATTCTAACACTTATATTTTATTCTATTATTCTACATTGGATTTGAATGAACATTCTCTGTCTTTTTCACGTTTTTAAATATTTCTTCCTCAGTTTTCCCTTTTGTTTCTAACAAGAAGAATATTATGAATATAACTGAACACAAATTGAATGTTCCATAAAAAAGGAATGGAGCAAACTCGCCTTTAGGCGAATATACTTTAGTATTTGATATAGGCGTATAGGTGCTTTGTGCTATGAAGGTAGTAAACCATGCGTACGTTACAACAACACCCATTACTTTTGCTCGGATCTGAAAAAAAAACGATATATATATTTTATTTTAGTTTTTAGGATACACCTAACTCAACGCTGCTTTTGCGACGAGGCAATCTTTACCAGAGAGAACAAATGAACATTTATTCTCACTATTGGGAATTAGGCCCACAATCATATACAGTCGCTTGTACCTCTGCAACAGCCTCAAATAATATTGTAATACATATGGTAAAATGGAAATAAATAATAATTATGTTTTATGTAAGTATGACAAATTGTAAGCGCCCGAGGTGTCGCGGACCGCACGTACAGTGGATAAAATAAAATTAAAAATTGTTATTCAATTCAGCTCCATTAGCACACAACAAACTCCTCTGGTTTTAAATATCAGAACTCATAAGCTCAAAAATTAAAATATAAATATGTTATCTGTTAATTTATATCAAAATTAATAACCTGTACCGCCATGTTTTTAAATTTTTGTTATTCATGAAAATAGTTTACTTAATTAATCTTCTTACATTCATTATGTTTAACACTTGTTTATAAAAGATAGAAAATATTCAGGATTCGAGTTCCTACATAACAACCGTCCGGTGCCAACAATAACTGTCCTTAAAATAGAAAAGAACTAAATTGACTCTACTTACTTGAAAATTAAACATTTCAGTCATTATTATGAAGGATAACGGCGACACGGCGCCGCTGCACATGGCTACTGATATTATTAGTGCAATAAGGGGCAGCCATGATGGTACATTACCATATTGGTTATTATAGCCAACGAATACATAGCTATTGAAGTTAGACCATACGCTACTATTAGAATTGGCTGAAAAATAAATATTTTATATGAAACCATAATATAAAATAACATTGTAGTGCACCGACGTAGGGCGTGTAAGCGCAAGGATCATAGGTTTGATTCCAGCTGAAGAAATGAAAATAATATATTTTAATTTCTTCACGTATTTCACCGCTCAATACGCAATATCTTCAAAATTGGACTAAGTCTTATTTGCAAATGGAATACTGATGCGGATAATACTGTATGCATTAAGCTAAAAAATAAAAAAAATCTTACCCTCCTCCCGCATCTCTCAACGATTATTGTCAAGCCCAGAGACGCTACGACCATCACAATAGGGAAGCTGAGCGACTGGATCTCAGGACTGATATCAAACTTTATTCCAGTAGAAGTTAACATTTTGGAGGCAAAGGTTACAATCACAAAAGCTCCGTTCACTTCATAAAATGTGATAATATATTAATGATATAATATAAATACATATAATAGATATAGCAGGACGTTGAGTTCCACCACTCAACATACAATGCCTCCAAAATCGGGAAAAAGTGGGCCACAGCGTGTTCTTAGCATCAAGTGCCCTCTGCCAACCCCGCTATGCCAAAAAAAAGCGTAAACCTTATTTATATACAGTGTGTTTTGTCAGCACTACACTAAATAAAATCACAGTTTTAATAAAAGCCTAATACAATTTTAAAAAATCTCAAAACATTAAAAACAGTTTTTTTTCAAACAAAATAAAAAATAAACTTATCGATGCAAACTAAAACGCCATTTATCAAGAACGACACACGCAGACCTATCAACCTATCAAAGAGAAACTGCCGGACACGCCTCATTCCGACATCGAGTCGTAGGTATTAGTGGCAAAGTTCAAAGTTGTTTAACGTTTAGTAGTATTTTTGTAGTAGTATGTGTTTACGTTATTGGTATCTATGGTATGGATAAACATCGTAAAAAGAAAAAGAATCCTATGTCGAAACTGTTGAGATATCTTGATTAATTTCCTTAGGTATGGGTTTAAAAGATTTTACCCTATACGAGTAAGCTGTTCGCGTTAAAGGAGCGCTGACACTTCCAACCATAAAGGTTGGAAACATCAGCCTATACCTGTACAATACAACAAACCTTACATATATTCATGTAAGTTATATTCGGTAGAGATTTGAAACGAATCTCTTCTTTTATCATATCATCAATTATTTTTAGCACAATTTCATCATCTTTGTCCAAACCTCTGAGGGATGCCACTGTTTCCTTTGCTTTCTGTAAAATGACGTATTAAATATTATTATGTATTTATAAAATATTAAAGCAGAAGTGTATTACCATAAAATATCATTAATAATAATTAATTTAAGTTCATTTTGCAAAATTTCAAATGAAAATAACTCAGCAGATTTTGAAATATTTTTTTTCTGTTCTTCCTATAAAAGTCATCGGTAATATAAATGTTATAATTTATTTTGGCATAAAGAAATATCTGATGTGAAAGATCGGTCAATAACATGCCTTATAAAAAATAGTTCGAAGTCTTGAGTCCAAGTTAAGCTACTACTACAAAATATACCTAAGTCCTCAAGAGCATCATTCATTAAATATCCGTCATGAATATTAAATCACATAAATCAAATTGATAAGAATTATACACTATACAGTTTCTTGTTATTAACATAATTATTTAGACTACAAAGATTCTTTGAACGAATTAAAGATCATTCTGTTACGTAATAGATTTAAATTTCACTTTTTATATATAAACTTTGTTCTCCAGTTTCCGCTCAATTTTTGAGACATTGTGTTTTGAGCCCAGACCAAGGGGAAGAAAAGAAACTAATTCATTGTCCTAAACTAAAATAGAAACCATAACTGTCTCGTTTACAGTCAGAAAAATGTATAACATTGAATGTAAATATTTTGAAAATAATTCTGTTATTTACATAAAGGGAAAACCATTATACCCCTTATCATATATTTAAAATACAATAGATACGTTCTCATATATTGCCAATCAAAAGCTAATAAGTTTAGGGCTGACAGTCTTTTGTACTTACATCAATTTTCTCTTGTTTCACTAAAAAACCTGGTGATTCAGGCGCTTTGATCATCGCGATAATTGTGAATATGGATATAACCGTGACTATAATGATAACAGTTTTATACTCCAAATACGCCCCGATCAGGTACATTAAGAAAATGCCCGTAATGTGCATGAGGATTGTGAACGTTCCCAAGATACCAGTTAAGTCTTGTTGACTTATTTCCTTTACATACATCGGTATGATATTGTAACAACCACCAGCTGCTAGACCAGCGATTATTCTTGCTACAATGAGGACAGCTGGAGAAGTGTAGGATAGACGAATTATCCATGAAACCTGTAAATATAGAAAAAAAATCATACATTGTCTCCTCTCTCGGAGGGCTCTCACATTTTATACGTGACTCTCCTCCAGTATCATCGATACTGTGTTCTCATAGATCAAATGCAGTTTGATAATGGAAGACTTAAAAAAGACTTGGACTTATGCAAATGTCTTAATTTAATTATTACATATTATGACAGCTATTCTGTATGAGACTCAAAAAGTCTAGAGTTTAGTTCGTCCATACAATGTAGAACACTTCTTTAGGCAAGAATTTTATTTAGTAAGCGCACAGTATTAAAAAAACGAGCTTTCACAACTAAAATGAAATTTACCGCTTTCAAAAATGCAATAATAATAACACCAATCTTTCTTCCATAATTATCAGCGATGTATGTATACGTAATCGTCCCAAATATAGCTGTCATACTTAGAACACTTGCTGTCCACGAGATTTGACTATCAGTTAGAGGATATCCCGCTGGCGAAGCTTTTGATTGAAGTAGAGACGTTATTGGCGAAATCCATCCGCTGTCCAAGCCGTAGACCAGCAATGTGCAATTGGCTTAAGGAAAAGTAAAATAATTTTTTGTTAGACCGTTGTGATGAAATGATACAGCATTTGACTGTAATGCGACGGTTGGGGTTCCATTCCCACTAGGGGAAATGATTTTATTTAATTTATTATTTTTATCAAATTCATTATAAGTTGTTTTTCTTTTATGTGTTTAATAATTAGACCAATTCTGTATGTTTAAAATGTATTATTAAGATATACAAATAAAACTGTTATCAGTTTTATTTGTCATAAAATATTAAATCCTTCTCCTTAAGACGAATTTAATAATACTATATCTTTATATATTTTCTCTTGTTTTATACAAACAAAATATATATACATAAGATAATTGCGCCGGAATATGCATAAAAAATTATGTTTAAATGGTATGTGTACCTCCATATTCTATTCGACAGGTCTATGATTTCAAGTTTCATTGTTTATAATACAAATGTCGCCAGATAGAACAAAATTAAGAGGCCGTTTTTATATAGTTCATCTTTTTAATACGCGCATTCCTCGCTAACAGCGAAGTACCGAGAGAAAATTGAGAGTAAAGACACTGCTACTTTGATTTTGGAAAGTAACATTTTAATAATAATTTTAAAATAACAACAAATGCGATGATTTTGGTTTAACTCTAACTCGTCGGAATAAAACATTTAATTAAAAATAAACCAGCTTCACGCTGTATCCCGCACACAGCAGGGTAGGCAGAGGGAACCTAGTGTTAAGACACTCCATTCCCCACTTTTTGACGAATTCTGGAGGCAATGCGTGTTGAGTGGCAGAACTCAACACCGCGCTCTATCTCGACACCAGAGCGAATAAATGGAAATATAAATGTAAGAAAATATTTCATCTCCTCGTGTGGGGATCGAACCCACAACCAGTCGGTTTTACAGTCACACTTCCTGACGCTGCGCCACGACTTGTCTCAAAATAACATTTAATATTTTATAAAATTAACAAAATAAACATTTTACATTTTCAAATATTTTTTTTATATTTTAGCTCTGGTAGAGAAAGCGCAGTGTGGAGTTGTACTACTTAACAAAGAAGTGGGGAACGTAGTGTTTCAACACTAGATTCCCCTCCTCATGCCTCGTCTAGCCTACTATATGCGGGATACAGCGTGAAACTAAATTATATACTTTTTCAGTTTCAGGCTTTTCCATTTGTCCCAAATATAGCAAGGTATGTGCAAAACTTAGTGCTAAGACACTCAGCAGTTATGTTACGTATTTAAAAAAAACTACACTATATTAATTTAGTTTAGTTACGTACATGTATGTTGATTGCTCAATAAAGTCTTTTAAAAAGTAGTCAATTTACATAATTATCTTTATATAAATTATTACTATTATATTACTAGACCTAAAATAATTTTACCTAATAATATAATTTTCACTTTTTTTAGCTTATCTATGCTGTATTCCGCATATGGCATGGTACACTGAGATATCCTGAGAACGTCCGTTCCGTTCCTCACTTTCCGCTGAAATCTGTAGGCCTTTAATTTTGAGTATTGGAAACAGACCAAGGAAAATAAAGATATTAAATATTTCATTCCCCCGGTTGCAAATTGTGAGTGGAACCCACAACTATTGCGTTTACTTACTCGCTTGTGCTCCATACGCCACGACGGTTTTAATAATTTTAATTTTGTTACTTAATTATTATTATTTCCTTCTAGTTTTTGTAATAACAAGCGATTGACTGTACATTATCAATAATTTACTTATTTTTATTTTCAAGTCTTTCTGCTTTCTACCGCTAAAAGTGCAGACAGAAGTATCTTATAAAGTAATATTTATTTGCCTACCTTACTACTTCGAGATACTTCGATATATGCCACCATACATCGAAGAAAATACGTGAAACTAAAAATATTTTTGGTTAAATAAGAAACCGATACGATGACAAGAAAGTGGAATATGTCAAAATTTAAAAACAGCAGGCACACACGTGTGTGATACAAAAAATGCGTAAAAATACATAAAAAAATATATGTATCAAAATATAATAGATAATTTGTACCGAAGTATTTAATTCGCGGCGTTGTTCCGCCAATCAACACGCAATGCTTCGAGTATTATCCGAAAGAGGAGAGAGAGAAGTGTATTTATTAAAACGGAGTGTCTTAACACTAATTTCCTAAGTTTCCTCTGCTTACCGTGCTATGTATCCCAAATACAGCGTGAAGCTAAAAAATTAAAAATCATAATTTGTACCCTTAATTATTTAACTATTTTATTAACTCGATTAATATAGACAGATATTTAATAAGTTTAAGCGCGACATGCAATGTCTTAAAAATTAGGACAGACACAGAGTATTTTAATACTAGGTTCCCTTTACCCAACAATTCGGCATGCAACGAAAAGCTGCATTTATTATTATTCATTTAATATATTTTTTTAACTAAACATACCTAACAAAGCAAAAATCCATTGTAAGTAAGTATGTCCACGTTTTTTCGGAGATTCCTTATCACTCACACCCATGATATTTGAAACTAATATAATGTTACGTCTACACGTGCACAAGCTCGAGATTTAGACCACGCACTGAGAATGAGAAATGATAGACGTAAAAGTATATATATACAGGTTGGAAGTGTAAGCACCACTTTAAATGAAACCACAGTTTTAACTACTCTATAAAAACCTAATATAAAACAAAAAAAAAATAATTTCCAAAAATGAAAAAGTTATTTTTTCAAACAAAATAAATCATAAAATTGTCATTTTAAAATAAAACGCCATTTGTAAGGACGACGCACGCACACATAAACCTATCAAAGGAACACCGCCGCACACGGCTCATTCCGAAATCGAGTCGTAGGTATTGGCGGTAAAGTTCAAAGTTGTTTAACCTTTAGTAGTATTTTCGCAGTAGTAAGTGTTTATGTTATTGGGATCTATACGTAATCGCGTCACACGAAATACAGGTATGGATAAAAATCGTGAAATGAAAAAAAATCCTACGTCCTTTAGGTATAGGTATAGGTTTGAAATATTTTACCCTATATGCTTTAGGTATAGGTTTGAAATATTTTACCCTATATGCTGTTTCCGTAAAAGGAGCGCTGTCTCTTCCATCCTGTATATATATGCCAAATTTTTACTACGTTATCTCGCTGGCATAGAGCAGTTTTGTGGTTGAATGTGTGGGAGAGTTATGGATTCGATTCTTTGTTAGGAGAATATTACAATATGCCTATTAGAATAATCATAAATCGTCTTCGTTTCTAGTCTATCTAGGTAATATTTAATAAATTATTTGGTAAAACGACCTACTCTCAGGAACTACAGGTTCGATTGCTTATAAAATTATAACATTTTTAGAACATGAAATTCATAAAATAAATAATTGTAAAGTATTAGCGTGAAGCCGCGAGCGGGTCGCTAGTGTTAGTATGAATTTAAAAGTTTATTAGACTATAGTACATCTCAGTATATCCTCATTCGTCTCCGAAGATTTATTATTAATATTTATTTACATAATTGTTCAATTGGTATGATTGAATAGGACTGGTTACAACTCGTGGTTGTCATACTTTTAAAAGTAAAAGTTTAAGTATACTAGCGATAGTCCTCTATTAGGCGTTATGTATGTAAAATATTGTAAAACCTTAATTTTAGCTAAGTAGGCAAAGGGAACCTAGTGTTAAGACTCTCCGTTCTCCACTCTCAGTGCATTTTTCGAGACATTGCGTATTGTGGTTGTCAAGGCAAGATAAATCTTGTAATTATAGCGAAAAAGTAAAAATAACTCATATTCCCAACTGGGAATCGAACATTACGCGCAACGACAACATCATTACGACATCACTAACAATCTCCTCAGCACATTGGCATGTAAAATGGAAAGCCCTCTATGGAGGCGCTGGAATGATATACATAAGTCAATAGATCATAAATAATAAAATATAATAATTATGTACTAACATAGGTTAAGCAAATATATAATATCGCTGTTTTGCATTACAACAAAACAGTTATTATGTGTATGAAGAAACACACAGCGTTGATTGAAGAAGCAGTCTCCTAATTTCGCCTATTTTCATATATAAATGGTTCGACTTACCAAATAATCTTAGAAATACTTTCCTCTTTCACTTCTGAAGTGACGTACGTCATCTATTCTCTGTGGCGACGTGCTGTCATCTATCACTCATAGAAGTCTTTATAACTCACCAGCAAGAACCTTGCTGCAACGCTGTGTGTTTCTTTATAAACATAATAACTGTTTTGTTGTAATGCAAAACAGCGATATTATGTTACTTCGAAACACACAGCGTTGATTAAAGACCTGTTTGTTTACTGCTGGTGAAAGAGAATGTATGCAGACAAAGGATGCAGACGCTATGTGATCTTAAAGAAAATTAACTTTATATACCTATATTAAAAGTTAATTTTTAATTTACTTATAAAACATTAAAGTTTTTCAAATAACCGAATAATGGTAATGCATAACACTGTTCACCTTAATAAGACATTTCTTACCACTGTTTACCAAACTGTTTAACAAAATTTTATTGGTGATTTTTTCTTTAACTATTTTATCATAAAAGCTTTATTTAATGGTATAAGCTCGTATCTAAGTTAGAACAAAGTATCATGTAATAATATCAAAATACCCTCTCAAATAATTTAGGATGTTTATTATAATAAATCATACTGAATCAACTTAATAATAGATTATTAAACCTAATCATTATATATTAATAAAATTACTTCACAAAAAACCTCTTTTGAAATTATTAACTTATCTGAAATTTTCAATTCTTTCAATAAGTTTATTACTGTTTACTTATCTGAAACCTTTAATTCTTCCAGTATACCTGAAATATATCATTATTATATCTTTTTAAAATTTCCTTTTGTTGTCAAAGTAGTTGTCTCTTTGAATCTGTAGCCCATCATTTAATAAATAAATATATTTAATCATTATTATTATCAAATGTTGCTGCTGCTTTCATAAAAATCAAAATTGATTGGTCCTTCAAACAATTGATGTTCTGATACATCACAATGTAAGAATACAACAAAATAATATTATGGTGAGCCACAATTTCCTTGTGCTTTGGTTCCAGAAAATTATAAGTACAATATATAGTAACCATTGTCCTGTGTACTTTCAGCCTGTCACATCAGCACCTTGCCATCAGGTTATAATACATATACAATCAGTTTTACTTGTCCATATCATATCACATCTTTCCAATTTCTGTTTTAATAACAATCAAATATGGTATTTCTTTCAATTCCTAATATTTATTTATTATTTCAATTTCTGTTTAAATAATACTATTACAGCCAAAGGTGTATCTTGATCGTCTCAGTTTTTATTTTATTGTACCTTTCCGATTTTCCAAATCTTTAACGGACTTGTTTCATGGTCCTTTTATTTTAAGGCACTAGCCTTCAGCTAGGTTCTCAATATGTAAGACCCTTATATAGTGCTCTAGTGCTCAGTGACTAAGTATCTATAGTATAAAGTTCGTCCTCCTGGGCCTGGAACAACAGATGTTATTCAGACATGTCCTCCTTGAAAATTGTATGTTAGTCTTTGGTGTCTCATGTCCATTTTGGAAATAAAAAAGTTATGAGTCCTTAGTGACGTCTAGTCGTGCAGCGGCCATTTGGATCAGCCAACTATCTGGACAGAGATAGGTCCAATACATCTTTGATCTCCATATTTTATAAGGCCTCCGGAGCCTGCAGCAACAGATGTTATTTGGACATGAATTGGGCTTTCTTGAATAGTGTATCTCAGTCTCTTGTGTCTCACCCATTTTTCGGAAATATAAGCTATGAGTCCTTAGTGACGTCTAGTCGCACAGCGGCCGACTATTTGGACAGAGAAAGATCCACGTCTAGGACGTTCCATATTAAATAAGGCCTCCGGAGCCTGGAGCAACAAATGCCATTACGGCATGTAAATAGTGGTCAGCTTTGTATCTCTCGATAGATATACCACCGTCAGAGTGATGATCAGACGATCTGCCAACTTCCAGATATATCATCAAGTTTAATAGTTAATACCTGGGTCTGTTCCTTAATTCACAAATATACCATAGAATAAAATTACTTTGACACATTGGTATAGTACCATATTCACACTCTGAAAGCTTATTTTCCTTGTGCTTACTGTTATATAAAAATTGAAGATTTCCATTAACCTGCATGCTATATATCACATCTGATTCATTCAGTACCTGCTTTCCTGAGATAAAGCACATTCAGATGGACTACTCAATCTACATACACTGCGGTTTTGTTGAGAAATAGAGTTACAGGTGTCACATAGAGACTATGGATACAATTCTTATGGTTTGACTTCCTAGTATTATTGGGCAAATGTGTCAGGTAAACTACTCAACCCACATGTGCTGTGGTCTACTTGAGACAATTTGACTTTCCACTAAGTCAGTTGTTGGCCGACTGTGACTATTGACTAATATAAGTATTGGTTAATATGCATAAAGCTCCACTTTTCCAATATCTGCCTTAACAATTAAAGGCAATCTCAGAAGTAATTGTGTTCCATAACAACCAACACACTTCTTTTCTTTAGAAGGTACACAACATAATTTCACACACAATTTAATTTTGAGTGCTTCATTAGACAACCAATAATACATAATCTCATATATTTTATATGAATTTTGTTTATTTAAAGCAATTTCGGATTTGTAGCTGTTTCAAAGATGTTTCAATGTTTAATGATTAACTCAGCAGCATTTACTATTTCCGAGATATGAATTGTTAATGTCAATCTGTCCTGATTAACTGCCAGCATACATCTGTTGGGATACACAACAACATATAAATGCCCGGTAATATACCTGTGCTCTTCTACAACCAAATTGGTAACCATTGTAACTGTCTGGGAGCAGTGTAAACATAGAAGTGAGCTTATGTCTATCTTTTTTTTTTTCCCAACCAAGATGGTATAATTTGCAACTGATGACTTGACTTTTACTGAATAAACTTGTTATCCTTTCAATTGCAATAATAATAAATTTTATAAATATATTTATTTCTTCATTCATTTTTCAAATTTTTTCAAAAATTAACTTTGTTTTAAAATTACCTTATGATTATTTACCTTCTTTTTTTTTACTGTATTATTTATCTCTTGTAAATGAGTGTCAACATAACCCATGATACAGGAATACCTAGTGTGGGTACCATCAGATGTAACAAAAATTGTACAAGTTATTTGTTAATAAATAAATTTTATTTTATTCTTTTTTTTTTATTATTATTCTATTCATTCCTATCCAGTGGAGTTTCCTTTTCTGTTCTATCATCTTCTTTATTTATTATTATTTTTATAAAAAAAAA
>JAATLQ010034632.1:13750-23842 GCA_013421005.1 Heliconius erato x Heliconius himera
CACAGCAGGGTAGGCAGAGGGAACCTAGTGTTAAGACACTCCGTTCCCCACTTTCTGCCGAATTCTGGAGGCATTGCGTGTTGAGTGGCAGAACTCAACGCCGCGCTTAACCTCGATACCAGAGCGAAGAAATGGAAATATAAATTTAAGTAAATATTTCATCTCCTCGAGTGGGGATCGAACCCACAACCAGTCGATTTTGCAGTCACACCTCGTGCCGCTGCGCCACGACCGGCCTCTATTATTTTTATATTTAAATTAATATCTTATATGATCTATTTCCTTTACTTATACCTACCTTACCTTATATGTTATACCTTTTTTATGTATGAAAAAAACACATACACTACATGTAGGGTATACTATTTGAAGGGTTTTTTTTTTTATTTATTTTTTTATAATAATAATAGCAGCTTGGGTTACAAACTTTTTAAGTAAGAAGATATTATGAGCTTCAATGTATTACTGTCAATTTATTTATTTTAAACTTTGACCAAAACTCTGTTAATTTCACAAATTACACTAACGACACAAAATCACACACTTTATTCTATAATTACATGACTTAATTCTTCTGAAGACCTGGATTCAAGTAATGTGAAATAGTCACAGTCAGCCAGTCTATAAATTGTTTAACCCAAGCAAACAATTTTGTTCAATGTTAGATATCTCTCTCGGCAGATGATATTTAGTTTCATTTTATCAAAGTTATACAACTAATTGTTAACTACTAATTGCAAAAGCTGGAGTAAATCTGCAAAATCGTTACAGACTAGTTCCTATAGACTGTAGTCACTTATTCAACCTCTGTCTGTTGATTACAATACTACCATTCTTGTTCATACACATTTCTAGCGACAAGTTACATTCTTTTATATCACTAAACTGTAGCTCTGTTATAGATAACACAGGATTATCACAATAAATTCCTATAAGAAATAAAATTAACACTGTTGTTGTGTGTTGTTACAAACAAAATAAAAATTCAAATATACTTCATTTAAGTAGTAGATAGTCAGTTATTGTCAACTGAATATAGAGCCACCACTAGCCCAAGGAGCAGTTCTGTTGCCTAAGAGCTAAAAAACGTTGCTCTTTTCAATAAAAGTTACAATTTTAAAACAATTTAATTGCAGCTATGCTTCAAATTATTATTTACATAGGTATATGTTATTATTACACTCTGTAATGCAAGTAATTGTATATAGAATAATAAACTTTACTATTACTTTTTTATATCTATCGTAAACATTCTAGATTTGTCTGTATTACTCTTTATGTACAGTAAAGTAACTTAATAAATATAAGGCAACCTAGCCCATGTTGAATAGAATGTTTTAAAAGACATTTTCGCAATAATCTTGAGTGTTGACATTTTTAATGTATAATATTTCGTCAAAATATCATATAGAATATCTCTAATAAAAATTCAGTAGCTGTGTAATAGCTTATATGCTGAAATATAACTTACCAGTTAGACTACTATTTTAATTATCTAACTATGAGAAGTTTGTACTTTGCCTTTTGAACTCTTATATAGTAAAGGGGGCTTACATTTTTTTCTTCTCATTTTAGTAAGCAAGGAAAAATTGCTAAAAACTTCAAGGGACCGTTGGCCGTTTTGAATTCTGAAAACAGCAACTTTCCTTTTCCTGTACTTCTGAATTATATACACTCATTTTGCGAGACACAACACAAATATAAACTAAACTCCTTTATATAAAGATGTTTTACACAAAATTTATCATTAATATCAAAGAAAATTTTGTTATTTATAAATTTTGCATCCGATCGCGGCAAAATTATAAGACGCTATGAGTGATAGATGACAGCACGTCGCCACAGAGAATAGATGACGTACGTTACTGCAGAAGTGAAAGAGGAAAGTATTTTGAAGATTATTTGGTAAGTCGAACCATTTATATATGAAAATAAGCGAAATTAGGAGACTGCTTCTTCAATCAACGCTGTGTGTTTCGAAGTAACATAATAACATAATAATATGGATTTAAAAGTCTGAAATAAAGATTTATTATTATTATTATTATTATGTTTCTCTTTTATAATTCACGGGTTCAAAAGAACCCGGTCCTTTGGAAGGATTGCGTGGGGACACAGGTCCAACACGTAGAGGCCCCTTATAGAATATAGAAATGTTTTACTGTGACGCAACAGCCGGGATCCATCTCTGGGTAACCACAGGTAATTGCCCAGAGATGGTCGCCGGTTAATGCGTATGGAAAATGTGGAAATCTAAACTAGGGCTATGGAATGGAATTTGGATGGACTGGCTACTGGGCTATTGAGTGAGACTAACGGACGTCCGCCTTTACAATAGTCTCAAATTGAATGGTTGACGGACGGTGACTCACGGCGACACTAAGCGGCGTAGTGCCTTGGGCGCAACATCGGCGTGGTCGGCTAAGGGTGTAGAGAGGTGTGCACCGGTTTCACCATCACGAGGAGCTCGTGAGCGGGTGTCTCCGCTATTACGCAGATTGAGCACTTCCACCCTTTCAAGCATATATCTCTTACGCTCCACTCCGCCGGCCAATAAAGGCAAGCCAGAGGCGGGGGATAGATTACAATTCCCCTCCGGAGGACTCAGGTCCGTGGGGTCGCCACTTCCCAACAGCTTGCCACAAGCTGCCCTGCGGGTTTATTATTATTATTATTATTAATCGTTTGTGTTTTCTAATGTATTCATCTATGTATGACTGACTAATAGACAACGTACAGCCAAAACTACGCGGCGAAGAACGCTGTAGCTTGGCATGTACGTTCCTCACGGAGCTCTGAGGATTCCTTCGTATACATGCGAACGAAGAAATAGCAAGTATATAGCAAGAAGTAGGAGTAGTACACTAGTATAACAAAATGTAATAATTTTTCTGATCGCTATCAGTATAGAGTCTATAGAGGAAGGTGAGAAAATCTATTAATGGGGACATTCATCAATATAAAAGAAGCCAAAACAATGACTTAGATTTTATCCAATAAAACTTCTACTAAATAGCTTTTTTATTATAATTTTAGCCAAGTCATGGGGCAGGGGCAGTAGCGTGACTGTAAACGTGACAGGTTTTGTGGGCTCGATTCCTCTCTCGAGTTAAACTCGAAGAAATAAATATGTAATAGTTTCATTTCTTCGCTCTGGTATCGAGGCAAAGCGCGGCATTGAGTTCCGCCACTTCACACGCATAGCTATCTGCCTATCTGCTCTAAGCGGGATACAACGTGAAACTTAAAAAAAATATGAATATTTTTTTAATTAGTGATTGTTTAGTGAGTTGCCTTTAAAATGAGAATGTAATTAAAACACGATAGTAATTCAGATGAGTAAATAAATAATTGTGTATTTCAAGCCAAGTCGCAAACATGTTGTTATTATAAAAGAATATGAATAAATAATACAAAATATTAGTCAATAGCAAACTTGCCAAGCAGTTACAGTTACTTTATAAAAGCATTAGGGGCAATTTTTTTATCTAAGGTTCACACTGGCCACTTTAATTACAAATTTCTCCTCTTTGGTTTGGAATTCAAAATTCAAATTTATGCAGCTATTTACCCATGTATATTTGTGTATCAATAACCGTAATTTATTTGTTTTTTCTTCTGTTTTTGTTTCTGTTTTTTTTTTCGTCACTCAGTTTACAAAATGGAAAACGCGTTATTTACGAATACGAGTTACACCGTCGTGGCACCCGACGGGTTAACTATATGTATGGCGTTAGTTTCATAAAACAAAACACATTGCGTTTTTGTTTCCAACATTTTCGTTCTGGAAATTTCGACCTGCAAAACCAGCCCCGTAGACTGCCAGAGACCCAAGTTGATAATGAAAAATTGAAGGTGGGTGGAAAGGGAAGTGAAAGCGGATCCATCGCAAACTACATCAGAGTTAGTTGCAGGCTGCAGTGTTAGTGATGAACCTGGTTGGTACCTCATGAACTGAGTAAAACAAACTGGCAAACACGCGTCGATTGCTGCGTTACGTTACTTTTATCAGCTTCACGCTGTATCCCGCACACTACATGGTAGGTAGAGGGAACCTAGTGTTAAGACACTGCGTTCCCCACTTTCTGCCGAATTCTGGAGGCATTGAGTGGCAGAACTCAACGCCGCGCTTGTTCTCGACACCAGAGCGAAGAAATGGAAATATAAATTTAAGTAAATCTCCTCGAGTGGGGATCAAACCCACAACCAGTCGGTTTTACAGTCACACTTTATGCCCCTGCGCCACGACTGGCCACAGTTAATCAGTGGCTTTACTTTATGTTAATTTAAAACGAGTCAGGCACGCCCACCGAGGGTTCCGTACAAAAATTGGAGGTCACGAGCTTTTCCTGAAATTCAAGCATAGCTTAGCCAGAGCCCTTTCATCTGATACCTCAGTTGAACTAGCCGCTTTAATACCAAATTTGTCCGCCTTTTAAGGCTACTCTTTTAGGACTTAACTACAAATATATAGTTTTTTAGATTTTTAACGATTGAAAATTGATTATAGAAAAAATCTTAACGTTCTTATATAGCACGAAAAACACAGCAAAGAGATTTACAATTCCATATAAGGTGAACGGAGCAAAATCTCCTGAAGTAGGTACTGGGATTGACACATTGATCCATGATCCAAAAATATTTCGTTGTGATGATCATTTTATGATTAGGTTAGTACTGTACTGTACTGTACTGTACTATGTAATTTTATGTATATTTATGTTTACTCTATTATTTTTAATTTATGGTATCTCGACGAATGACGGATAATTTATTGATCTTAAAAGTATTGTAAACTATATTTTGCAATGTTATAGTGAGATATACTTTTATGTTATCAAAACCGCCATATATATACTTTTTAAAAAGAATAAATAAAATATATTTGTTGATTAGAGATATAATTTTCTTCATAACATACTTTAACATTTATGCATTCAGTTAGAACTTAATTTTAAATTCATTCTATATCTTATAGCTTGTTAGTATGTAAAATAAAATAAATCTATATAAATAATCAGCTATCAAGCAGCAAACATACATAATATTTAAAGGTTTACCAATTTTTTATATTCATTATGTGTTCATAAATTACAAAGTAAGAGAAAACCTGAATTTGCAAAAATAAATTCATTATTCTAAACTACATATAATAAATATTAAAAAAAAAAATACAAAAGTGTAAATAACTAAGTAGAAGCTTTTCAATTAGTTGAAGAAACCAGAAAAAAAATTAAGGTTTGATATATTTTTTATAATTAATTTAGTCGTAAAATAATAACATTACATAAAGTCTTACATTCTATTATTTATTTATTTTACTAATATATGTTTTGTAAAAGTTGTTATCCAATAAACTTGAATGAAATACACTAAAAAATAACGTTTAGATAATATAAGTAATAAGTACTGCATATAATTTTTCAAATAAGAGTCAAAGTAGGATCTCTCAAGGTCTTCTTCCAATCATTGTACTATAACTTGCCATTGTACTATAAGTATTTCGCCTAAGCATTGTCTGATTCTTTCTCTCCTCTTATATCTCTATATATTTCATATTCAGTTTTGCCTTTTGTCTCTGTTAAGAAAAACATAATGAAAAACACTCCAACGATGTTAATGAAACCGTATAAAGCGAATGGTGCAAATTCTCCTAGAGCGTTAGCCATTGACGTATAGGTACTCTGTGCTATGAACAGCAGCAGCCAAGCGTAAGTAAATATGATAGTGATCATTGTAGCTCGTATCTGAAAAAATAAAGGTTTTTCTCTACATAATTAGATTTAGATGAACATATTTTAGTAGTTCTTTAAAATGTAAAGATTATAATTATCTACTATTGCAAAAAATATAACGCAAAAGCTATGAATTCCAAATTTTTAAAGATTTGTCTTAAATTAGTTTATAAATGACTCGTATATATTTTAAAAAATCAATTACTCCTGCATTGGCATTCTCTGCCATTGCCATGTCAAAATATTTTTATTTAAACTACACTAAAAATGTAGTAAATCATTATACGACAAAATATTCCCCCAAGTCAATGTTCCCAAACTCCAACCAACGAGTCAGATTCATAAGTTCTTTGATTTTCACGATTATTACACATTTTAAATGAAACTAATTTAACCGGGTTAATCGCGTATATTTAAGATTTTACATTTTGGAAACCCGACGTTTCGAACACTTTGCAGTAATCTATGGTCACGGGTAGACTGAGGTGGCATTCGTCTGTTGACATAATTATTAAATCAAACTACCGCCAACGATTTCTTAATTGCCTCGCGAACTGCCCTGGATTCCTGCAGAATGAGCTGATAGTATCTTGCCCTCTGGTATGGTGAAATCGACAGAAATCGAAGAAGTGAGTTTGAGACTTCAATGATTTTATGAGTGGGTCCCAGGTGGTAGAAAGTTTCCAGCCATCCTCTCTATTGAAACTAGTATGTTTTTGTATTTCAATAGTCTCGCGGATCATTCTAGGAATGTATCTGTTTTCCTTATCAAGGATTTGGGATTTATCAAACCTAATGTAGTGGCTGGGTTTATACCACAGTATGCTCACACACAGCTGACTTCGATACATGCCCATTCTTGACATCGGAGATATGTTCTTTCACCCTAACACCGATGTTTCTCTTTGTTTGACCGATGTATGATGCCACAGTCACAGTCTAGTTTGTATACACCTGTAAAGGAATATTACTTTTTACTGGTCTCAAGAATTGGCTCACTTTCTTGTTAGGCTTGAATATAGTTTTTATGGAAGCTCTTCTTAAGATGTTGCCAATCCTGTCTGTAACCTCCTTCACATATGGTAGAAGTGCCGGCTCAGTCTGCCCGTGACCACGGACTACTGCAAAGTGTTCGAAACGTCGGGTTTCCGAAATGTAAAATCTTAAATATACGCGATTAATCCGGTTCAATTAGTTTCGTTTAAAATGAGTCAGATTCACTCTAGTACTCGTTACGACTATGATACATCACCGTGCAGTACCTGAAACTTGCAATCCAACAAATGTGGCTTTGGCTTATTGGGCTATAGCTCGTCGCCACCTTCCAAGCTTTACTCTCTACTTACACAAATTACTGAAAACTACTAAATTCGTTATACGTACTTGAAAATTAAACATTTCAGTTAAAATAATTACTGAGAGTGGTGAGACTCCGCCACTGAACATAGCGACGGCTAACATGAGTGCTAATACAGGTAACCACGCAGGTACATTGCCATATTGTCTTTGGACTATAATGATTACCACCATTCCAAACATGCAGAGTGCTGTAATGGCGTATGCACCGATGAGAAGAGTCTATGGAAATAATATAATAGTATTCGTAGAAATATTTAGAAATTGAACAGTCTAACAGAGGCAGTAGGCAGGGGGAACCTAGTGGTAAGACACTCCGTTCCCCAATATCCGCCGAGTTTTGGAGGCATTGCGTGTTGAGTGGCGGAACTCAACGCCGCGCTTTGCTACCACATCACAGCAAAGAAATGAGGCCAGTGGTTGATCAGAGGCACAAAGTGTGGTTTAGGTTCAAGGTTGTGAGTTCAATCCCCACTCGAGTAAATTAAATATTTATTTACATTTATATTTTCACTTCTTCGCTCTGGTGTCGTGGCAAAGCCTAAGATCGTGCCATTATATTACTAGAATTAATATATTATAAGCGATTACCCCCCACGTTGACACAACTACCCCCGAGACTGCTTATGAAAAGAACAGCTAACAGCCGGGCGTCATTCCCGTCTCCCATGTATTGTGCCTACCCTGGGGCAAGCACACATCCCTCGGGCCTTACACTCGGACACTCAGGACGTTCGTGCATTAATAACTCCGGGATCAATATAATATAGAAAATATTCTTTATTATGGAAATTTCCATGCATATTATTATTATTTTATTTATTTAATTTATTTTGTAACTCATATCCAAGGACTGGGACAAGGACCATACTGTTACACTCTGATACTAAGACAAAAACGCATTGAGTTCCACCACTGCAATGCCTCGAAAATTTGTTGTAAATCTATAATTATATTGACTGGAGTATTTTCAAACAGCGGAATAAAAAAAATTAAAATAAAAATTAATTTATTTATTTATTATTTTTTAAATTTTATTTTAAATTTTTTAATTTTTTTTCACACTGAAAAAATTTTTTTCATTGTGAAAAAAATCCTTCTCACCTTTCTTCCACATCGTTCAACACAAGAAGTCAATAAAACGGACGCCATTAGCATCACGATAGGAATACTTAGTGTTTGAACCTCAGGACTTATGTCAAACTCAATACCAGTAGATAGAATAATTTTTGTAGCAAAAGTCAAAATAACAAGTGCACCATTCATTTCAAAACATGTAAAAAGTATCAATATAAGAATGAGTCCGTGTCGCCATAATTTGTTTTTTACTGAAAACAAAAAGAATATTTATTAATCTGATTGATCAGTCTCAAACCATCGTGGCTCAGAAGCCGCGACGGTTGTGACTTCGATTCCTACTCGGGGGAATAAAATATTTAATATTTTCATATCTTTATTTTGGTGTCGAGGCAAAGCGCGGCGGTGAATACCACCATTCAATTCCTCAATTCAGTGGAAAGTAAGAAACGGAAGTGTCTTAAATGAAACAGAGTGTCTTACTATACCAGGTTTCCAGGTCCCTCTACCTACAATGCTATGTCTGGTATATACACCGAGAAGCTGATGAACATAAAAATGATTTTAATTACACTAGCAACGTTTTTTAGCATTTGTAGATTTTAGTATATAAGTAAAAATGTTCTCTTACCAAAACATTTCTGTAAATTTGTCTTAATATATATAAGCTTCAGAGCTGTATTACAATTCTGACTCATGTTAATATAATTTCAAAGTCCAGTAAAGACAGAGGAAGAATTACTTCTTGTTTATATATATTATCAAGAATCTTTATAATTAATTGATTAATTTGGCGAACTTCACAAAATTGGCGAGAACTAGAGAACGAAGTGTCTTAATACGAGATATCTCTCTGCTATATTTGATAGAAGCTAAATTAAATCATCCAAATCTTGCATGGTATACAGCACACGGTAATAAGTCAGACTGACTGCAGAAATATTATATGGTTTTTTTTTCCGACTTTTCGCCGGATTCTGAAGGCATTACGTGATGAATGGCGGAACTCAACGCCGCGCCTTGACACCAGAGCGAAGAAATGAAAATATAAATGTAAATAAATATTTCACTTTCTCGAATGGGGATCGAACCCTCAACCAGTCGGTTTTACAGTCACACTTCGTGCCTCTGCGCTACGACCGGCCTCAAGTCAAGCCTTGTAGTACCCATAAACAATTGAAATCTGAAACTTCTGACAATTGAACATGCACTTACATATATTTTTTAAAGTAATTGTTGGAAGGGATTTGAAACGGGCTTCTTCTTTGATCAGGTCATCCACAATTTTCGTCACAATGTCATGGTTTTTATCTAAGCCTCTTAGTAATGCAACAGTCTCTAGGGCCTTCTGTTAAAGTATAACTCATATAAAAATATAACGCACATCATTCCCAATGCCTTGCGGACGCCAAAATAAGATACAAATTCTTTTAGACTGCGTTTTTTCTGCTCAGCGGTTCAAAAAATATCAACAGATAGGTAACGTAATTCTAGAGTATTCCGTGTTTTTTTTGTACACTTTCATAAAAATATTAACAATTTTTTATTGATGAACTAGCGGCTCGCCCACGGCTTCGCCCGCTTAAAATACATGATTATTGATTTAATAAGCAGATTTAATTGATTGACAACTATAATGACTTCTAATATGATTTTTTTACGACATTATCGTCAAAGAATTTTTGATTGTTTTAAATAAAAAAATACGACCATTGTTGATATTTGATATTTATAAAATATACATAAAGCTAATTATTTATTACACATATATATTTTTGTAACTTTATGTTCTTTTTACCTATATAATATACTCTGTTAAATGTGCTGATGTCAGTGAATAATTTAATTTACTCATTCAGAAACAGCCTTAAATGTTAAATTATTGATTTGAAGGATTCATAATATTCTTTGTAAAATAACTGTA
>JAATLQ010034633.1:0-23844 GCA_013421005.1 Heliconius erato x Heliconius himera
TTGCATAAAGATTTTTTTTTGTTATTTATTATATCATATATATACATACACTATTCATACATAAATACATACATAAATACATACATACAAACATACATACATACCTAGTGTTAAGACACTCCGTTCCCCACTTTCTGCCGAATTCTGGAAGCATTGCGTGTTGAGTGGCAGAACTCAACGCCGCGCTTAGCCTCGACACCAGAGCGAAGAAATGGAAATATAAATTTAAGTAAATATTTCATCTCCTCGAGTGGGGGTCGAACCCACAACAAGTCGATTTTACAGTCACACTTCGTGCCATATTATTTTTAAGTATAATTATTTGATATCGAGAAATGGTACTTGTTTAAATATAAATTATATATAATATATAAATTGTAAAAGTGGGTAATTGTATTTTAAAGAGAGTATAAAATGGCATGTATCGATTGTACGAGTTACACAAACCGTTTTGTAACCGAGTTTGTAAACCTCTTAATATAAACATAGTTGCATAACTCTTGTTTTACTTCCGTCCCAATAAAGTCTTGCCATCCACCTTCGTCATAATTGGGCCTTAATGTTTCAAGTGACTGCCAGTGTCATGATCATCTGGAAAGCAAGACCAAGTTGGCCTCGAAGAAATTGGGGACCATCAACAGAGCAACCAGACGGTACTTCACGTCAAAACACCGTTTAGCCCTATATAGGGCCCAGGTTCGGCCTCATATGGAGTACTGTTCTCATCTCTGGGCTAGCGCACCCCAGTATCAGCTTGAACAATTTGACCGTATACAACGTAGAGCTATTCGAATCATTGGGAACTCATGATCTGTGAAGGCTTGACACTTTGACTTTGCGTCGAGACGTCTCCTCGCTGTGCGTTCTCTCATTATCTGAGGAACTGTTTGGCCTGTTACCTGCCGCCGAATTTTTTTAACCGCACAGTACATACAAGCTAAAATATCATTCACACCACGTGGATACATGGCAATCCACTACTGTGCTGTTTTGTAGGAACTTCCTTCCACGCGCCACGGAACTGTGGAATGGCCTACTGTGTGTGTGTGTTTCCAGGTCGATATGACATGGGTACCTTCAAAAAGCGCGTGTATCTCCACCTTAAAGGCCGGCAACGTATCTATAGCTCCTCTGGCGTTGCACAGGGTCGCGGGCGGCGGTTACTTACCATCAGGTGACCCGACCACTCGTTTGCCTTAGCGACCGCTCCTTTTTCTTAAAAAAAACCATCATAAAGTATGCAATATGTACGTAAGATACCGGTAACTTCATTTGCGTGGACTTTATGAATATTTTTGTACAATTTTTATTTACTACTTACTATCTTTGCAATTAAAAACCAAAATTTCAAGAAACTGATCCTGTTGAATGGTACAAATAAACACCGTGCTTTGTTTTCCAGAGCGAGAAAAGGTAAATAATAGAAATAATACAAATTTTTCGGAGTGTACTTGAATGATAGAGATTTGGATTTCGTTTGTGTGACTGAGACCAAGCGAAAGGGTTTACACGACCGATTTACCGGCCAGTCGGGTATCAGTATCCTCATGTCCATTAGGCGAACTCGAGGTGTTTTGGGAGAGTGTCAGGGATGTTCTCGGTAGCGTTAGAGGGAATGAAAAAATAATAATATGTGGTGAGTGCTAGGTCAGTATGGTGACAAGAGAATAAATGAGGCTGGAAAGATTATATTGGAAATTTACAAGGAAAGGAATTTGTTTGTGGTAAACACTATGTTTGACCACAAACAAATTCACATGTAAGTATACATGGGAGCGAACGGAAGGGAAAAGTATGATTGATTTATTCCTAGTGGATCAGCGTATTCGAAGCCAAATCATGGACACACGAGTGTTTAGTGGTTCTGATCTGGGGACAGACCACTATCTAGTTGTTGCTAGAATAAGGGGTCTGTTCTTTTTTTTCAAACTTTCTGAAGTTTTTTTAAACTTGCTTTTATTTCTTCTTTACATTAACGATCTGACTTTTTTATGTAAAGAACTTAAGTAATGTTATATTGCTGTTGTATGTTCGCAGACAATAGTTGTTCAATATTCAAAGTTGACAGAAACAAACCGAATATTCATCGTTGGATGTTTACAATCTAATGTTAGTTTACAATCTAATGTTAGTTTAAAATCTAATGTTAGTTTACAATCTAATGTTAGTTTAAAATCTAATGTTAGTTTACAATCTAATGTTAGTTTAAAATCTAATGCTAGTTTACAATCTAATGTTATTTTACAATCTAATGTTAGTTTACAATCTAATGTTAGTTTAAAATCTAATGTTATTTTACAATCTAATCTTAGTTTACAATCTAATGTTAGTTTACAATCTAATGTTAAATGTCCATGTAAAGGAATCAACAACTTTCTTAGTTATAGATTCTAAACCCCAGTGGAACTCTCATCTGGAAGCACTGACTGATAAACTCAGCTATGCCGCGTTCGCAATTATGTTGTAACTAATCCCGCTAGTCTACTATAGTTTTTTTCGTAGTATAGCACCGGTGATATATATAAGTTAAAAAATCAGCTTCACGCTGTATCCCGCACACAGCAGGGATTATATATGTGATATATATTATATTCATTCTCCATAACGGATCCGTGAGATCTATTTATAATCTAAGAATTCGAGATTCTCTGCTAGACACTTTTTGACATGCAGGTATTGGGTAGGTGCTACAGTTGCTTCACAATTTATATAATATTCTGTTTGTCCGACAACATAATAAAAGTAAAAATAGTGACAGACAGAGAATATGATAAGAACGAAAAATAAACATAAGCTTCTTACGCCAACTTTTCGCCTCCAAAAAAGTTAATAAATCTTTTATGGGTCTAAGTATACAATAAAATATATAATAAAACTCCGCAATGTATTCTACAACAATTTAAAATACCGTTAAAACAATACTAATAAGTAACGCTAGTAATTACACTGTTCAAAAATATTAACAAAATCTATGGAACTAATATGTATTGAATGTCAGGATAGCTCTCAGTTTATGTGATAATTAAATTATTTAGGGTATATAGGGTTAATAGGAATATCTTCAAACTTAATAGGAATGAAATGAAAAAATAAAAATAAAATTAATAATTTAATACATTTAACCTAAAACTTAAAAGTACAATAGTTACAGTTTACCACAAAGATTTAGGTGCTTTGTCGTTGTAAGCCTTAACCTGTGGGATGGCTAATACTTTAGCCTGTAATTGTTTGAAGATTGGGTACTGTTCGTCTAAGTTGGGGATGCCAAGTAAGAACCTGACACGGTCGTACACGCCTGCAAACATGAAGTCTGCCCATGTGAGCTGAAATTGGAAAGTTGATTGTAAGTATAATATATTTTTTTTATGTATATAAAAAAAATAAATGGATCTAAAAAAGTCTGAAATAAATATTATTATTATTATAAATAAAAATAAATATGAATCTTCGAGCTTTTAGAGTTGGTTTCTTCCAACGCCTTTATTTCATTTTCAATGCCAAATAAAAAAAGTTTTCTGTGTCTTCTTAATTTTGTGGCTGTATATTAACAGAGAAATGTTTAGATAAATTGTCACTGTATACTGTAAACTGTCATTTCAATCATAATATTTTCTTTTTTATTAAAAAATTGAAATCAATGCAGCACAATCATCTCAAAATCATATCCTAAAGTTATTATCCTTTTCCATATGCCAAAAGTTCGGTTTCCGTGTTTGATATTATATTTGACACTTAATGTACATGTTTTTTCTTTTTATTTTATATATAATTTGTGTAAATTTTATGTGCAATAAAGTATATTGGATTGTAATGTATGTAATAGCGCCCTCTATTTTGTTACTGTTTATCCAGCATTATACATAAATCAGCTTCCCGCTGTATCACGCGCACAGCAGAGTAGGCAGAGGGAACCTAGTGTTAAGACGTTACCCACTTTCTGCCGTATTCAAAAGGTATTGCGTGTTGAGTGGCAGAACTCAATGCCGCGCTTTACCTGGACACCAGAGCGAATAAATGGAAATATGAATTTAAATAAATATTTCATCATCTCGAGTGGGGGAGGGGGCAACCAGTCGGTTTTACAGTCACTCTTTGTGCCCCTGAGCCACGACTGGCATTATAAATGATGATATAAAAGTAGAAATATAATTACCCTTCCACAAGCTAAGTGTCCGTTGTTCTTGGTGATAATTTCATTCAGTTTCTTCAACGCATTGGGGTAGAAGTTGGCCTCGAGCTCCTTCTTCAGTTTAGCCTTAAGAGTTTCGTCTGTTGCGTAGCCAACTGAAGCAGCAGCTGCATAAAAAACAATATATTAAATATAGATTAAATATATTTTTGCAAAAAGTAACTAAAAACTAAAAAGTATAGTTATACAATTTTGCTTAATCTTGTTAAATATAGAATCGAGGAAATGAAATATTTCATATTTTTATTTCCTCACTTTGGTAACGTAGCAAAACATGGCTTTTAATTCTGTCACTCAATACGCAATACTTCCAGAATCCGGAAAGTCGAGACCAGAAGTGTCTTAATGAAAAAGGAGTGTCTTAAAACAAGGTTACCAGGTTCTCTCTGCCTACTCTCCAAAAAAATATATTATATATTCAATTAATTCCTTTTGAAATCCACCTTAGCTACTTCTTCTTCTAAAAATAAATAAATCAGCTTCACGCTGTATCCCGCATACAGCAGGGTAGGCTGAGGGAACCTAGTGTTAAGACACTCCGTTCCCCACTTTCTGCCGAATTCTGGAGGCATTGCGTGTTGAGTGGCAGAACTCAACGCCGCGCTTAACCTCGACACCAGAGCGAAGAAATAGTAGTCTTAGATATATTTTAGTTTTAGATTTAATTTGTATTTTAATTTAAAACTTTATTAATATAAGTTTATAAATAAAAATCGTATTTTTTTAACTCTCCAACTGCAGTAGGGCTGCAGCCCTACGTAACTATTTTATAAGCATTAGGTATTTTTGAAAAATATTAACGTTTTGCACTTTTCCTACACATAAACCATAAGTGTGGCAAATTTCATACTCCTCCGTCCGCGTAATTTTCGTAAAAAAGTATTCCAAACTTTTTGCTTCACGTATTTACTATGTAGATATTCAAAAAATATACCTAGACGAATGTCATTCAGGAAGTACATGTTTTGGTCGATCTCGAGGTCCTCTTCCAATGTTTTACCAGCCAGGTCATATTTGCGACCGAGGTATCTCACGATGGCGATACTTTGTGAGTACTTAACACCATCGACCTCTAGGACAGGGACTGTTCCGAACGGCATTGCTGAAAATACAAAAATGTATTATTAGATTTAAAAATAAACGTTAACAATTTGTTTTTATTCTACGCTGGCTAAATAAAGATTAAATTTATTAATTTAAAAGCGAATGTTATTTTGTTAGTAATTTACATATTTTTGAGGGAATCTTTGCGCACTGTGGCTACGTCTGACCCCCAAATTGATACCCAACCAGGATTGTCTGAAGAGAAATGAATTATTTTCATTCCCCCAGCCTGTCAAGACGAGGCGTGGCGTTGATCTTCGCTATTTAACACTCAATGTCTACAATTCTAGTGTAAAGTGCAGAATAGAGTGTCTTGACACTACGTTGTAGCAAGGCTATATGCGAGGTAAGGCATGAAACTAAAAAAAAGTTGTATACTAACTTGGTTTGTATGAAGGCCACTCTTCGTTAGTAATTCTGACATCTTCGAATCCTTCTTGACCGTAGGCCAATAGCAAACGAGCTCCTTCAGCAAGAGCTCTGAAGGGAAAGTAGAAAATCTTGTATTCGGGCATTTTTCTGAAAAAAAATATAAATGCTATAATTATATAAATACAATACATGTAATTAAATAAATTATAACTTTACTTTAATTTTATTATTTTATTATATATATAAATACAGTTAGCTAAAATCAAGAATATAATAACACTGATGACATCGTGAACAAATTTGTTGTTTAACAGGTATAATCGTTCAGTTCCCCGGATATTCCCCAAATTTATTTTCATAATGTAGATTTTCTGGTCCAATTCGTCAAAATGCAATGTCATGCTAACTGGTGAATAAAAATTATAAGTAGTGTCTCATTGTTATCTCCAATAAAGACAAAAAGAAGAAGAAATGAATATAGCGTGATAATCAAGAAAACAAAATAAAAATATATATAACCGACAAATTATAACTATAAAATATTTAAATAAAACTATATATTAATGATAAAAAATAGATATTTTATAATTATTAGGCAGATTTTAAAATACAATTCAGTATAAGCTAAAGGAAACAAATAAATTGAATTATGTTTTGACGAATGAAACCGGCCGGCATTTTATACCACTTTGACCTTGGCCATGAACGAGTTCGAAATTCGAGTAGAGGCCAGTTGTTTATCAACTAAATCAATACAACCAGTATAATTTAAATTACCATATTAATTTAACAATGACATTATATAATTAAAATGAATCATCACATATAGACTTGACTATAAAAGGGACAGGAAATAACAATATGTTCTTATAAACTGCTATTTGATCGTTGCTATGGAATTTTAACCATGCTGTAGTAATTATGTTAATATAATATTAAAATATACAATTAATCACAGATTCAGGCATATTTCAAAATTTAAAGAAGATAACATAAAAAAATATGTTTTCCCAAATTAAAATTTCAAATTACTTACATTTATTTTGCTTGTAACTGACGTGAGAATACCAAGAGTGACAACCGCACACTGACTAACTACGGCCTAACTGAGTGCCGAACGACGACTGTAGACTGTGGTAGAGGTTGACAAATGAATTCTATTTATATAACTCTACCTACAATATTTCTTGATAATATGAGTCGGTGTTAGTGGTGCCTTGCTATCTCACTGTCAGTGACTGGCAAAATCTTTTAGTATTAATATTTTTCACATCATCATTCTTTACGCAACGAGGAAAATACTGTGTCATGTCTTTGCTTTGTAGAAAACATATTATTTGTATTATTTAATGTGAATAAAAGTTATATGTAATTACAGCTTAGAGAATCTAACAATTTAAGCCATGATCATGATTAGGATAAACAGATAGATAAAAAAAATGTATTTCTAATTACAGTTGTTTAGTTTTTTTTCTCTTCATGCTTTATATTACATATGAGGGTTATGTAACCTGGTAACCTGGTGCTAAGACACTCCGTTCACACATTAAAACGCTTCCGTTCTCACTCTCAGTCCAACGCTTGGATGGACGACCTTGCTTTCTTACTGTGTCCCTAGGATGTGACTATGTTACTGTCCATCTCCACTTCAGACTCCTAGTCGTTGTAACGTTTAAATTTTTCAATAACATAATATACTACGGTGCTTAACGCTTTATAAAATCTTAAACAAACGTGCATTTTAGAGTAAATACAGTTAATTTGTAGAGTACTGGCAATTTTATAATAAATTTAATTGAAATAAAAAAATAAATATTGTATTTGAAAAACAAGACAAAAAACCATAATTTTTGTATCGGTACTATATATAAAGTCAAAATTGGACTTAGTAACTCATTCACTTGATGATAATGATAAGCTAATGATAAAGAATAATCCTTTGCCCAATCTTATGGTTACTTTGATAACGAACGAACGAGGAAATTGGTTAAAACATTTTTTCAACAATAATCCTTAATAAATAATATTAAAGTGGTTTTTGTGCACGATTTTTCAATATATCAATCGGAAATAGCTGTACCTACGTAGACTCGATTATGAATTATCATGGATATGTTGATATGGATTCAATTGAAGTAGTGGAGGCCGTCGTGACACGGAGGCATGTGCGTGACGGTTGTGGGTTCGAATCCCACTCGGGATGTTAATTTTTTTTCATATCCTCGCTCCCGTAATCCCTCTAGATTTCGGCTGAAAGATGGGAACGAATATATTTCAATGGGGACGGAGTATCCTAGCATTAGGTTCCCAGATTCCCTCTGCCCTACCGGCTATGTACGGAATATGGTGTGCAATTATAAAATAAATTAAGTAGTAAAAGACAAAGTTATATAAAAAGATAAAAAATATTAAAAATAAAAAGGTAAAAAAGAATAAGGACTACTACTCAATGTATGTAATAACCAATATATAGTTTGAAACTTTCAAATGCTAAAATCAAAATATTAATATTACATATATTTAAAAGCAGGTAAAATAAAAAGATAAAAGTAAAATTAATATTAATTTTATTAAATATATACAACTTAAACTATAATATTTACATTTTACCACAAAGATTTAGGTGCTTTGTCGTTGTAAGCCTTAACCTGTGGGATGGCTAGCACTTTAGCCTGTAATTGTTTGAAGATTGGGTACTGTTCGTCCAAGTTGGGGATGCCAAGTAAGAACCTGACGCGGTCGTACACGCCTGCAAACATGAAATCTGCCCATGTGAGCTGGAAAAGAAGACAAGATAAATTAAATAATGAATTTTATCGATGTAGTGTATATATAGAGACCCTAAAATTATAAAAAAAGTAAAAGGACACAAGGCTTCATGGATAGTAGAATAGTGAAAATAGAGTGTTTAGACGGTACTAAAATATTGGAGTTCGAGTCTTTTTACCTTAAATATTTATACGTCTTCTAACATATTTTTCTTGTTTTAATGTCGGATACAAAAAAAAATACAAAAAAGTTAAATATATTTACCCTTCCACACGCTAAGTGTCCGTTGTTCTTGACGATAATTTCATTAAGTTTCTTCAACGCCTTGGGGTAGAAGTTGGCCTCGAGCTCCTTCTTCAGTTTAGCTTTAAGACCTTCGTCTGTCGCATAGCCAACAGATGCAGCAGCTGTATAAGGAAGAGAAACATACATAAATATAATATATTAAAAAAATTGGACTATTTCTTTTTCTTATGAATATATGAGTTTCAGATTCATGATCGATGATCTCATGAGATGATTAATCTTGAGATGCCGATTACATTAATAATCTATGAATAAACACGGCATCTCAAGATCGATCTAAAAGTTGAGAGCGATTTAAAAATACGGCCCTTAGTACGATCGTATTTTTTAAATAAATATCATTATTTTAGAAATATACCTAGACGAATGTCATTCAGGAAGTACATGTTTTGGTCGATCTCGAGGTCCTCTTCCAATGTCTTGCCCGCAAGACCGTATTTGCGACCGAGGTATCTCACGATGGCGATACTTTGTGAGTACTTAACACCATCGACCTCTAGGACAGGGACTGTTTCAAATGGCATAGCTGAAAAGAAAAAAATATATGTTAATATGTACATTCAAATGAAATGTTACTTTAATATATATTTTTTTATACTGATTATATTTAATTTGTGCAATTTGTGGCAGTATGGTAAATCTTCGTTTAATATTAAAAAAAAACGAGTTTAGAGGTGACTTACTTGGTTTGTATGAAGGCCATTCCTCATCAGTAATTCTGACATCTTCGAATCCTTCTTGACCATAGGCCAATAGCAAACGAGATCCTTCAGCAAGAGCTCTGAAGGGGAAGTAGAAAATCTTGTTTTGGGGCATTTTTCTGAAAAAAAAAAGATTGTACATTAGTAAAATTACGCATTTTCTCAGAAATTTGCAATATTTTTAACAATAATAGAGTATTCTGTTCGTGCCAGAAGCTTCGTTTGTTTGTTTTTCTATTTCTGTTAGAATTTTGAAAAAAAAATAAAAGTTTCGGAAATTCTATCCTAATGCTTTTCTATACTCCCCGAATCCTTATATGAAAAATTTCAGCGTTCTACGCCTCGTAGTTTCGGCGGTGTTGTTTGTCAGTCTATCAATAATGGAAGAACTTAATATAATATATAGATGAATATTGTGGTTGTATATTTTTTCTCCGCTTACAACTCTCTCGTACCCTAGCTGCTACCACTCTACCATTTTACTAACTGACATGATTCTTCACGTTATTCTTAATCACTTTCTCACTCATTGCTAAATCATCAAAACATAATTGAATTTCGAAATGAAATAAGTATAAAAATTACAAGGCTTTTAAACATAACTATTAAATTTTAATGGTATACAAAAATCTAAGCAAATGTGTTTTAAAGAACGACTTGGTTACACATGACCTTGACAGTGAATAAAAAAGACCGCATTACAATACTAAAATGATCTACACTAGTTCGTACATTGGATTTCAAGTTTGTTATATTGCAAAATAAGCAATAATTTTTTTTAAACATTTTTAAAGTGTTATTCCACACTTAGGAAAGAAAAATACTTATTTAGAAAACATATAATTTTTAAAAAAAAAAAATATTTCGGTTTCCAGGAGGCGCGGGTTCGAGTCCCGCTACGTTAAAATTTTTATACGTTATCTAAATAAGCAATAAATTAATTTATCTGAAACTGTTATTAAGATTAGTTATTTATTTTTCAGCTTCACACTTTATCCCTAGCGGAGTATTCAGAGAGAACAGAACGAATTTAAGTTATTACTTTTTAAATTCACTATGACGTAAGTAAAGTACAAGAAGTACCTAATTTGCCGTTATTAGTAACTGTATACTTTCCTGGTTTTTAAACATCAGGTTCCCTCTGTCTACTCTACTATACAGACAAAAACTAAGTAAATATTTTAAAATATAGACTTCGACACACCATCAGATATTCACTAAATTAAAAAGACTATTCATTTTAAATTAAAATCTAAAATATTTACATTTTACGAGACGAGAGGACAGCACTTGTAACCACACACGGACCGACTTGAAGACAACAACTGTAAAGAAGGATAAATACAGCTTCTATATATATTCCAATTAAATTTTTGATAACGTTTTTTATCGCTTACTTGGGCTTGGACGGTGACTGGCAATTATTAATATTGTTTATCATAATTACGTGGCCTCACGCTGTGTCCCGCAAATAGAAGAGTAGACAGGGGGAAAAACAGGGTAAGCAGAGGGAACCTGGGAACCTAGTGTTAGGACACAGCGTGAAGCTATATCATCATTAATTACTTTTTAAAGAAAATGATGTGTTATCCTTTCGTTTTGTATAGAACACGTGGTTTATTTTATGCAGTATGGCACACATAAGTAGTTGATAGGCAGTAGGCACCGGACCTCGAGGGAACCCGACTTTTAAATTTTTTTTTTGAGACAGACCATCATGGAGCAGCGTTACAGCATTTAACTGTAAGCTGTGATGGTTGCGGTTTGACTGCAATTTCGGGGGATTATCTATTTTCATTCGCTTTCTCTGGTAACAAGACCAAGCGAACCGCTTAATAACCTATTTGTCGACAATTAGACGACAAGTATCTTAATGGCAAAAAATCTTATATAACTTAGTTTAATAATGCCTAAAGACCGGCGTTGAGTTCTGCCACTCAACCCACAATGCTTTCGGCGGAAAGTTGGGAACGGAGTGTATTAACATTAGATTCTCTCTGCCTACCCCGCTATATGCGGGATACAGCGTGAAACCTAACACTTTATGCATAATCATGCTTGTATATATATTTGCTGCTTATGCTTTGAATAAAATTTTCCAAAAAATCTTAGATGACTTATAAACACGTAATAGGAAAATTTCAAATATAAAGCTGTGCTAACTGATAAACAATACACAAATTGACTAACTTAGCGCCGCGCTTTTATTTGTTTTATCACCAGAGCGAAAAAATAAAAATATTATATTTCCCAGAGTGGGTATCGTGGGCGTGGGATAATCTTGGGAAAATTAAAAAAAAAGCCTTTACACGAACATATCTGTGTAAAGCTAAAGTCCTGAATCGGAAAAAGTAAAAGTTCTGGGTTTCCACAATAAAAAAGAAAATATCTTTCGATACGCCCTTGGTGGGAATCGAACCCACAGTCGTTGCATATAAAGTCTGTCTATATACAGCTTTACCACGATGACTTATACTACTTTTACTATCACCATGAGTTGCTGAATTAAAAAAAATGAATGTCATATACTATATCGCCATTTCAGTTGCTTGATCATCAGTAGGCAGGTACTATTTATCGTTTTACGACGAAGAATCAAATCTAAATCCAAAGTCGTTTATTTCGCTTTTAACCAGTTGTTATTTAAGAGATAAAGAAGTTGCTATATCATGGAAAGTATGGAGAATATTCTTCGTAAAAAAATATTTTATGAAAAGAGTAGCTATTGATCGTTGCACAGTAGTAACTGTAAACACAATGGTTTCGAGTTCGACACCCACTGATGGGAAAAAATATTTCCATTTCCCCGCTCTAATCAAATTGCAGCATTAACTTCCTGCACTTTACACTCAATGTTTCAAATTCGGGTGGAAAGCATGGAACGGAAAACTGTGGAAATAAGAAATCAGGAAAAGGAAAGAAATCAAAGTAATATTTCCGGAAATCTAAATCTAACCCACAAGTTCTCTTATTACACACAATATTGATTTTATAATCATTTATTTAGTTGTAGGAAGTTTACTTATATAACAGACTGATATTTATTGTCAATTTATTATATCTTGATATAGCTATACTAAAAGATAGTGAGGCGTCGCTGTTGTGGCGCAGGGACACAAGCGTGCTACTATAAACGCGACGCTTGTGGGTTCAATTTCCACTCGGGGAAAGAAAAAAATATATATTTTTATTTACAAGCTCTGTTAGCGAGGCAAAACACTGCGTTGAGTTCCATCACTCAACACGCAATGCCTCAAGAATTCGGTGAAAAGTTGCTAGGTTCCCTTTGTCTACTCTACTATATGCGGGATACAGCGTGAAGCTAAAAAAACAATGCTAAAATATAGTACGGTCTAATTAACACCTTTAAATTCGACGATGTAACGTATTTGATAAAGAATATGTGCTACAGAAATATCTACAGTATTTGAATCTATCTATTACATTTCTAATCTATTTATTTCTAAAATATTTTAAAGCATACTTATAATTTCAATATTGTTATTTTTTATATTTGTGAGAATAATCTATTTAATAAATTAGATAAAAACAATATGTTATTGTACAAATATATTGTACAAACGGCAATTAGTTGATTTGTTTGCACAAACATAATCAACAAAATTGATACTATCTTATTACCGAAAATGTTTCTGTGGTGATGTAATATAGCCAATGGCCATTTCCATGAATTGGCTATTCAATACAAAAAGAAAAAAAACAAAACAATTTGGTAGTCCAAATAAATAAAAAAAGATTTTAAAATAATTAGAAAATAAGAAGATCGAGGCCAGTCGTGGCGCAGCGGCACAAGGTGTGACTGTAAAACCGACTGGTTGTGGGTTCGATCCCCACTCGATAGGATGATAATATTTACTTAAATTTATATTTCCATTTCTTCACTCTGGTGTCGAGGCAAAGCGCGGCGTTGAGTTCTGCCACTTAACACGCAATGCCTCTAGAGTTCGGCAGAAAGTGGGGAACGGAGTGTCTTAACACTAGATTCCCTCTGCCTACCCTGCTGTGTGCGGGATACAGCGTACAAGTAGGTATTCAAGGTAGGCTATTCAAGTAGGTATTTTGATTCTGTTCTATTAACTTCACATTAGCCGTCTGAATTCGAATGTTCAACCACCGCGCTTATTAGCTCACATCCGTACCATTTAACCACGACGGCCTCAATAATTTTCTCATTAAGTGCAGCTGAAAAATAAAAATATTTTATATGTGATTGTTGTTAACTAATAAGTAGTATTTATCAAGAAGATATACTAAGAAGTGTAACTGACTGCTTATTAATAGTACTTCAAAGAAATATTAAATATTATATACATCTTTGACCACATTATTTTTTTATGCTTAAATAATTTCTAATGTAATTTAAGATAAACATGTTGTGAGACACCCACACACCCAGCCACTTGAGATAAAAAAATCATATCAATTTTTTTTAATATCTTTTTTTATCTTCGCCTTCTTTTACACTTTACAAGTAACCTATATTCACTACAAGAAACGTACCACGGAGCAGAAAAGAACAGATGTTATTTGGAAGAAATTAAATTGGGGAACGGAGTGTTTTAACACTGGGTTCCCTCTGCCTACCCTGCAGTGTGCGGGATACAGCGTGAAGGTGATTATATAAAAAAGGGAAATAAAATTACGAAAAACAGGTTATTTTCTACACATACCATAATATATTCTATACTACACAATATGGAATACTAACGCCATCTAGTTCAGTGAACGGCTAACACAGGTCGCCATCTAGCGTAGTATGAGGTAACTCGAAACGATTTAAAGTTATCTTGTTTTCTATCAAATAGTAGAGAAGCAGTTTTAGTGTTTGTTTTCTTCGATAAATCTTTAGTAATTACTTAACTGATAACAAATTGGTTATAGGTTCGATTTTTACTTAAGAAATACTTAATATGCATTAGCTACTATATTTCCTAAAATAATTTGATATAGATTTAATATTGGCATGGTGCGTAGTACTAGGTGGGGATATCGTAATCGCTCGCAGCGCTCATGGTGGCCAAAAGTAGAAAAAAATTAGGCTTTGTCAACTATTAATGTCAAAGCAAAATGTTCGACTTGTCGTTTTATTAAGTCAAGAAAATGAGAAATTCAAAAAACAGCTCAATTATTATTACATAAAAAGACAACTCAATTATTTAAATTAAAAAGGACAAAAAAATTAAGAACAAAGTACGTAATACCCCTCAAAAAACACACACAGATGTGGTAACTTCGACAGAAAAAAAAATATTAATCTTAAGGATAATGCAAAGATGAATGATGAAGTCGGGAGTTTTATAAAAAATTTGGTATATTCCAAATTTTGAATAAAATTCCCGAAAATTTATTTAATGACTGAGATGAAAACTAAATCTCAAGTTTTTAGAAATATTTTCTTCTCCCATACACGCTTCGCTATCGTAATAAAAAAAGAATCTCTTTGAAATGCAATGCTTTGTAACTCGACTACCCTCAAAAAATTACTCGTACAAAACTTTTTTTTATACTGGAAAGAAATACAAATATTTGCCTAATCAAAAACGTATCGTGAGCTTTAAGTCTGTACAGATGTAGTCTACTAAGATGACGATAAGTAAATCTACCTACCTCCAATTTGAAAAGCTATAAAACCGGTCAGACTACTATTTAAACGACTTTTAATACTTAGAAGATTAAATCGCTGCATATGCTTAAGTTTGACTCGTAAGCCAACGATGATAAAGAGATACTTCTAAAAGTCAAATATAAATCAAAAAGCAAAAAATTAAATCAAAAAGCTAATCAAAAGAAACAAAATTTCATAACAAAAATAGGTAAAATGTTACTAATATTATTAATAGTTCTAATATTACTTATTCTATATAATTATATTCTTTCCAACTGTAGACTCTCATTTTAACCGATTTCTGTAAAAGATTTCTGTAATTTTTTTTTTTTTCATTTGAAAGCTGGTGCTTCCCGTGTGGTTCCACTTTAATTTGGTCTATTTCTGACATCTATCCATAATATTAATATATAATATTTTTTCATGTGTGCGGCAAATGAACGAATAACTCAATATTACGCCAACAAATTTCGATTATTATTTTTTTTATTGAAAAGGATTAACATAAAGCGTAGTTTTATAGAAGTTTGGTTAGATGGTTCGATTATGGAATCCGGATTGAGTCGGTTTATTATGTTAAAAATTATTTACTTATTCTGCACTCTATACAACTGAGTACATATTAAATATTTAATATTCGTTGATATGGTGACAAAATTCTATATGTGTTCTCTAAATTCAAATTATAAATAAATAAATATATAATATATTTTATACAATATGAGATATAGAATTTAGAATCTTATATTGTATTCTAAATTCTATATCTTATATTGTATTACCAACCTGTTATACGAAAATAATAAAAAAAATCGTTTTATGTGATTGGGAACAATTTTGTAACCGTCGTAGGTACGATCTTAAAAAAAATACAATATTCATTTCAAAAACAACATTTCTATAATTATTACAGTAACATGAGACTTACTATATCGTATATGATATCAAATAATAAAATAAAGACGATTAAAAAATGAGAAAAAATAATTCTATTTAATAAAATAAAAAATATTATCTTTGTATTGTTTTATTTCATCTGCAAAACATATTTTTTTCTTTGATATTAGAAATTAAAAATAAACTAAAGTGTTGTAAATTCCGTGGGGTCTAAGCTGAGCTTTGCATTTGGGTGAGTGTTCATACACCTACACATACCTACAAACCTTTAACTAGTTTATTTTGATGTTCGACATATTAAAAATTAATGTCATTTGCACAATTTAAATCGATTTATATTGCTTCTTGACAATCTGCCTACACATCTTGTACTGGGAACACTTTTATTTTTTTATATTTTATTTTTGTGTTCAACTTATTAAAAATGAAGGATGAATTTATTATATTTTTTTTTTTCTAAAATAAATATGAGACCAAGCAGTAAAGGAATAAAATAAAATTTCGAGATTACAACGTTGTTTTAATGTAATGGAAAGATTCGTTATTAACCATATAAGATTATTAATTAAAATTATAAGAATGTAATATCCAGCCTAAAAGAAATGATATATATTATTATATTAGAATTCTTTTTAATGATTTCTAATAATAAAATATTTTTTTAAAAGTTTCTTTCTGATTATACTTTGATAATCACTCAACACATGCAAAGCTCGGCTTACGCCTCGCAAGAAGTATACTTTTATATTAGTCCAGCTTTTACCCGTGGCTTCGCCCGCGTGGTAAAATGGAAAAAAACTATAGAAACAGTTGTGTGTCAGTCATGACACATTTTTAGGTGCCCTATGTAACATAGTCTATAACCGTACTCTATGAATACAACTATTCAACACAAACTTTAAATATTTTTTTATATAAAATAACAATAGTTCCTGAGATTAACACATTCAATCAAACAAACTCTTCAGCTTTATAATATCAATATAAAATAGAAATACAGATAATAACAAAGCACCACGCCACCGTGCCACAGAAACAAAATTATAGTCAAAACAAAACTCATCCAGCCAGTAACATAACAAATTAACAATCAAAAAGCCGGTATAAACTATCAACATTGACAGAATGCCAAGTTCGTTGATCACACACGACTGTTCTCGTATATGCCGTATAATATATTCTATTTCTATAGAATTCACGTTCAGTATTCTCAGTTCAGTTAGTGGTCGTCAACCGGCGAGAGCGATTCTGTTGCAACTCCTAACCAAAAAAACAATTATTTGTAAGTATTTATATTGAAAATAGTTATTAATTTCATCGGTTTTTAAGATTTCTTTATAAATGTTAAAAATAGATTGCGATATGGCAGTTTTATAGTAGATTTATTGATTAAACATTTTTATATAAAATTATTATTAAACGTTCTACCGGCGTCTAGAGAACTAAAATATTTTCATATATGGCGGCCCATGCAGGTACTTGTGAAACGAATGGGAGTTCCGATAAATTGAAAATATGTTATCATTTATACTACTACTACTTTAGAATTTAATTGTTTTTTTTTAAGTATTGTAAGTATGCGTTTATTTAATGGATATTATGAAATAAATCAGGAAATATTTCTCGGTAGAATCAATTTAGGTTAAATTAACAACCTACATAGACAGATGTTTCGATTTATAATTTTATTTTTAGATTTAATTTTTTATAAGTTTAAAATTATTATGAAAATTTACTTGCTATAAAACTAACAAATTATTAATAAATATAATACAATAATAACTTTTATTTGTGTCCAGCAAAATGCCGAAAGTTTCTTTCTACTACTTTCCCCTGAAGGCTCTGGGCGAGTCTGGAAGGTTGCTCCTGGCTTACGGTGGCCAGGAGTTCGAAGACAAACGTGTTTCCATGGAAGATTGGCCAGCGTTAAAACCATGTAAGTAACCAAAAAAATTAAGCTGATTTCATATGATTACTAAATAATACATTTTAGAAAACTAAAAACTACGGTTTTCCACACAAGTGTCGATATCGGAGCTATAAAATTTCTAAGGTTTACTAGTATCCTCTAAACATCCACTATTCAGGTCCTGGCTGCATCATCAGTGCAGATTGATCATATTCATATCACCTAATCTACGTATAACTGCCAAGTTTCTTAATTATACAATTATTATAATTTACAGATGTCAAATTAGGCTTCTTAAATGTTATAATGTAGTTACAAGTCGACCTAATAATAAAATCCTTTTGCAAACATAAAAAAAACCTAGCGATATGGGCCTTAAGAGTTTTCTATATTTCTATTATTCATAGATTTTCGAGTTTTTTTTTATTTTATTACTTTTTTTACTATATTACAGAACTTATTATTTCTTTTACTTTACTATGGAAATCTTATGTATTTATAATTCAAAATTAAAATTGAACCTAGTGATATGGGCCTAGGAGGAGGGGAGGCCGGATAGTCCGTGCCCACCCCCAAAATTTTACTAACTAAAAATTTGCCCAGAATAACTTAAAAAAAAACAACGTTTAAACAAACACGTATTTGTTCAAAGGTAAAGGCGAAGCCCTCTTCCTTTTTTTCGAATATTATAAATTACAATGTTTTATATTTAGAGGCATCATGGCTGCTTAGTAACGAAATCCAAGGCCGCACTTGAATTATTTGTTAGCTTTTAGTAAACACACTGTATAATTTCTAATAACACAGTGGTATCCTTATCTTTCAATCGGTCAGTCAACTTTTTAAGATAAGTTTCATATTTTTTATGTTATTTCTTTAACTTGATTCTAATGACGTGTTTTTGTGTAAACAATTATTGTTTTTGTAGATTAAATTATTACAACATTTGGAACCAAAATTAAAAATAATATTATGGCGGTCTTATATTAAAATATTAAATTTATGTTATAATGTTGAGAATTTGAATTCAGCATCGCTGTGCTTTACTTCGAGACCAAAGCGAAGAAACGCTAATACAAATTTAAATAAATACTTTATTTCCTCGAGTGGGAATCGAACCACTTGCGCTCATACACTTGTACCCTCTCGCCACGACTGGTCTCAACGTCCATTTTAAAAGTAACAATAATAATCTTACAATAATTTCTCCCTAAAACCTACTATGTATTTTTTTAATTTGCAAAATACATTTTTTTTATATAGCAACCCCATTTGGTCAGATGCCAATACTTGAGATCGATGGCAAGAAATACGCACAAAGTATGGCCATAGCTCGCTACCTCGGCCGCAAGTATGGAGTGGCCGGTGCCGATATCGAAGAAGATTTCGAAATCGACCAGAATGTCGAATTTGTTAATGACATCAGAGCTAGTAAGTATTTTTTTTAGCTGCACCTGTATCGCACACAATGCAAGGTAGGCAGAGGGAACCTGGGAACATACTTTTAAAATATTCCGCTCCAATAAAGATACTTTTGTTCTCCACTTTCCGCCGAATTCTTAAGGTATTGCGTGTATCGGCGCAACACGGTGCCAAAGAGTGCCTCGTTACCAAAACAAAGAATTAAAAAAATGTGCCAGTGATGCCAGCGATGAGGCCAGTCGTGGCGCAGAGGATGTAGATTCGATCCCCACTCGAAGAAATGAAATATTTATTTACATTTATATTTTCATTTCTTCGCTCTGGTGTCGGGGAAAAGCGCGGCGTTGAGTTCCGCCACTTAACACGCAATGCCTTCAGAACTTGGCGGAAAGTGGGGAACGGAGTGTCTTAACACTAGGTTCCCTCCGCCTACCGCTGCTACTGCTGCTGCTGTGTGTGTGCGGGATACAGCGTGACGTTGATTTTTTTTTAATATTAAATATTTATTTCCCCGAGTGAGAGTACAACCCAACAACCGTCGCGTTCACTGTCGCATGTTTGTGCCCTTGCGTCACAACGGCCCCTAGTTTGTTTTATTCTTTCTATAATCAAAAGAAGGTAAAATACTTTTATTTAATTCCACGTCTTTTAAAATATTAAAATTACGTAAATAATAGGTACTTAAGAGTTTTCTATATTTCTATGAATAATTTTCTAGTTTTTTTTTTTATTTTATTACTTTTTTTACTATATTACGGAACTGATTATTTTACTTTACTATGGAAATCTAATGTATTAATAATTCAAAATTTGTGAATGACACATAAAAACTTTATGAAATTGCGTCACTTCATAATATTAGTAAAAACCAGATGCTAATTGTAAGCTGATGTTCAAATATGAATAAATAAATAAATCAACTTCACACTGCATCCCGTACTTATCAGGGTAACCAGAGGGAACCTAATGTTAAGATACTCCGTTGCCAACGTTCCGCCGAATTTTTCCAAGCATTGCGTGTTGACGGAACTCAACGGCGGCCTTTTGCCTTAGTGCCAGAACGAAAAAAATCAAATATTATTAAATAATAATTCATTCCCTCCAGTGGGGATAGAACCCACAAGCTTCACGTTACAGTCACACCCTTGTGCACCTGCGCCACGACGGCCTCAAGTTTAAATAACGTTTAATTTTAAACGAAAATAGATATACATTTCATATTTTAACACAGAATATGTGAGGCCAGTCTTGGCGCAGGGATATAAGTATGTGACTGTAAATGTGACAGGTTGTGGGTTCAATTCCCACTCGAAGAAATTAAATAAATTATATTTATATTTCTCTGGTGTCGAGCAAAGCGCAACGTTGAGTTCCGGCACTCAACACGCATTGCCACCGGAATTCGGCCGAAATTGGAGTGCAGAGTGCCTTAGCACTAGGACCCATCTGTGTACCCTGTCTACATGCGGGATACAGCGTGAAGTTGAAAAAAGAAAGAATAATGTAGAAGACAGAACCTAATGATAAAGTGATTAAACACTAAATTGTATCAAAATAAGCTCATTTAAAATGAGATATAATATTAATAATACAGTGAATTTTCATTTGTTCTTATTAATAGTTACAACCGGAACGAAATACTCAGGTAGTATAGTAGTAGGTATATAACATTTTTTATTTAACGACCGTCGTAAATTTTATGTGTACAAATGCTTATAAGATTTTTAAGTTTGATAAAAGATAATTGAAATTAAAAACAATTTTACTTATTAACGTCTCTGTACAGAAAATTTGCAGAATATTAAATATTGAATGTTCACACGTATTTATGTATCAAATCGTATCACGTATACTTTTATCTTCTTTTCTTTAAGCTTCACTCTGTATCCCGTATAGAATAGGCTGTGGGGTAGAAAGAACAAACCTAATGTCAAGACACTTCGTTACTAACTTTCGCTCGATTTTCGGGACATTGTGTTGTTCAGTGGCGGAACTCAACGCCACGCTTTGCCTTCTTAACAAATCGAACTCGTGGTGAGTTACATAGAGCTTACTGTCGGCCGCTGTGCCGCTGCGCCACGACGGCCTCAACTTTTTTATGTATTGTAAATTATATAATATTTTATTTTATTATATTTCAGAACGATAAAATTTATGCCCACAAGTAAAAATGCTATATAAAATTTCCAACAATGGAACAAAAACATTAACATAGTTAAGTTTAGTGGTAACACTGTAATAAAATTGTATCGCGATAGATAGATTTAAAAATTAACAGCTATTGTATTTACAAATGTCGTTCAAAGACGACTTTTTTTTTATAAATGAACTCTGACATGGACGGAAAAAAAATATTGAAATTAAAAACATAACATTTATGTAGGTAATTATATATCCTTAGACATCTCTCTCGTACACTCAAGTTGAAAGAAAGATCTTCAGAAACATTGATCATAAAATATGATAGTTTAAATTATCATATTGAGGCCAGTCGTGGCGCAGGGGCACAAAGTGTGACTGTAAAACCGACTGGTTGTGGATTCGATCTCCACTCGAGGAGATGAAATATTTACTTAAATTTATATTTCCATTTCTTCGCTCTAGTGTCGAGGCAAAGCGCGGCTTGAGTTCTGCCACTCAACACGCAACGCCTTCAGGATTCATCAGAAAGTGGGGAACGGAGTGTCTTAACACTAGGTTCTCTCTGCCTATCCTGCTGTGTGCAGTTTTTTTTTTACTATCATTTTCTTTAATTAATTAGAGGCAGCAAGTGTTCACTACGAGGCCGATGAAGCAAGCAAAGCAAAAAAACACGAGGATCTCAGCAAGAACGTATACCCAGTGCTACTGAGCAAGCTGGATGAGATTATAAAGAAGAATAACGGGCATATCGCAGCTGGCAAGGTTGGCATTTTCTTTATTTTTTCTCAGCTTTAGTCAGAAAAAACCCAAGATGAGACGAGACTTCGTGTTCAAGTTTCCGCCCAATTTCGAGATGTTGGGTGGCGGATCTCAACGCCCGAACTTGTCTTCCAAAGGGTATATAAAATATCTGGTGGGTAAATTGCACAACCTCTGCGCCACGAAATATTTTTATTGTTAATATATTCGTTTCCATTTCCGGATAAACAAATCTTCTTATTTTATATTATTTCTTATCTAATTATTTTCTGTTTACTGCGACTTACGAGTATGCTATATTGAGAAATTTACTAACTTTCTACAACTTCCGCTCATAGCATGTTTGATGTTGAATCACATTTAAACATTGAACCAGTCGTGTTAAGAGGGGCCCAACCGTACGACTGTAAAACATGACGTTTGTGGGTCCGATTCCCACTCGGGGATATTAATAATAATAAATGGAAATATTTTATATTTTTCATTTCCTCGCTCTAGTAAAAAAAAAATGTAATCATGCTTCTAATCTATATTTCTATACTTATGGAAGGATCACGTTAATAGATTTCATGTATCATGTAACCCCCACTGTACCTGCGGTTGGAGTTGCCTCAGGAACCTAGAATGTGTCATACACACCTCATATTTATTTCTACTAGACCGCGCGAGAATTAAGGGTTATTTGAATAAAATGGTAAAATGAGGAGCACATTTATTTTTTGTTAAAAATATTTCCTTCTGTGAATTAGATTGCGTTCGGTGAATTGGGTTTTTTTAACCTATAATGAAGGCGCAGGGGCACAAGTGCGTGCCTGTAAACGCGACTGGTTATGGGTTTTATCCCCACTCAAGGAAATTAAATATTTATTTAAATTTATACTTTCATTTCATTTTTCATTTCTTCGCTCTTGTCTCTTGTGTCTAGGCAAAATGCCTTCAGAATTTGGTGGAAAATAGGTAACGGACTGTCTTAACACTATGTTCCCTCTACCCTGTCTGCCCTGCTGCTGCTGCTGTGCGTGAAGCTGATTTCTTTCATAATAAAGTTATCTGAAACTTGTAAGAAAATTAACAATTTTAATTATTTACAGCTCACATGGGCAGATTTCGTTTTCGCTGGCATGTTTGATTACTTGAAAACAATGCTTCAAATGCCCGATCTGGAGAAAAAGTACCCAAGCTTCCAACAGGTGATTGATGCGGTGTACGCCAACCCTAAAGTGAAGACCTACAGCGAGAATGTACCTAAATCTGAATATAATTTCTGATTTAAACAGGCTTATTTTGTATGGAAAAATATGATTATTACGTAAAATAAATGTTATATCGAATATATCATGTTAGGCGAACCAACAAATCAGACACAAAATCCAACTTTTACAATAAATTTATTTACACTTGTTATATACACATATACTCTCGTAGTCACAATATTGAAATATGAATTATAATGACAAGTTGTCTTGACAATATCTTAGAACGTAATGAACATGAGTGCCGTGTCGTTTGTGCTTATATTGGAAATCCACCGGAAAAGACGCAGCACACTACCGCCACTTAATACAATCGATGATGGAAACAACATCAAATGACGTACTCGTAATTACAGTGACACCTATTACTACATTATAAGAAACTTATGCTAACA
>JAATLQ010034634.1:6641-23844 GCA_013421005.1 Heliconius erato x Heliconius himera
GGGGGGGGGGGGGGGGGGGGGGACTGCAATTATATGTAAATCCAGGGAACATTAGCGCGCTGTTAGCCGGATATCCATTGTCTTATTTATATAACAAAAATAAGAGTAAAATTTTGTAATCTGACGATGTCAGGAGTATTGTTTAAGGTAGGAAATCAGACTGTTCAATCAAGATAATAGAAGTTAAAAAAACAAACAGCGTCATGCTTTTTCACTCATAGTAACATGTTGTTCTCCGCTTTTCACCAAAATTGGAGTAGCGGAACTCAACATCGTTGCTTTATGTTACTGAAGCGGGGAAATGAAAATAGCCCACCGCCCCGATAATCGCTCTCACAACCATCGCTGTTACGTAGACGTAGTCCCATTATGGCCTCTTAGTAAAATGTTTGGCAAAAGTCTAATTTTTACGTTATTTTTCACATTTACTATTCTAAAGTAACGATTTCTTGTAACTTTTCAATTACGTAGTTATATAGCTGAGGATCTAATTTTCGTAGGACTATTATATTATCTCGAAAAACACTGAATTCAAAATAAATTAACCACTGAAACATGTAACTAAAAGCTAATTTCTATAAAAATAATAGTTCTACAATGGAAATGTACACTAGACTGATAATATGAGTTTAAACAGCGTCCCCCCTCCCTCGCTCCGAGCCACGAGCCACGAGCCACGTGGCGCGCCTCTAACGCGATAGTTAACGCAACCTGACAGATTGTACGTGAAATAATACTAATTGAATGCTCCAATTAGATCACCGTCACACTAAGCCCTCCGTCGCTCCACGCGAGGTGTTCCCGGTGCTCCGACATTAACCCAACGATGAGCTTTTGTCGCGAAACCGTCGTATATACTAACGTATGTAAAACAGGTATTGTTTTTAACTGACTTCAAAAAAGAAGGTTATCAGTTTGATATATATGTATGTAAATATTATTGGAATAAAATAATATTTGAGTATGATGATCCATTCAGGGTTCCAAGCACTAGTTTCAGAGATATGGGGACATTAAGAAAACATACATAGGTAGTAAAATCTGCATTTTTTTCGTTTTGAGTTCACTGGCTTTTTAATTTTTTTTATCAGTTTGATGTCGGTTTGTTGTATATTTTTGCTTACATACAGCAACTATATGATTTATAGTTATTTTATTTTAAATTATAAGTTCTATAAGATCCTTAAAGTCTTTAATCTTTGTACCTCGGCGGTGGTTATGTATTTAATAAGAAGAATGGTTGAAGTTGAAAACTATTTCTTCTACTTATTTTGTGGCACGCTCGAAACGCCATAAATCAAGAAATCAATTTATTTATTTCGTTTTAAATGAAACTATTTTAACCGGATTAATCGCGTATATTTGAGATTATACATTTTGAAAATCCGACGTTTCGAACACTTGGCAGTAGTCCGTGGTCACGGGTAGACTGAGGTGGTATTCGTCTGTCAGGTGACATAATTATTATATCAAACTACCGCAAACTAATGTTACACAATAGGAGAATGCATGTTAAAAAAAAGATCCACCTATAAGAAAAATAAAATTAATATATACATTATATACATAACACAGAGGGTTAGTAATACCAGTTAGTAAACACCAGAGCGAAGTGTGACCTAATGTGTTTTATATATGTAATAAAATAATTTATACATAAATATTTTAAGCAAACAGAATACTAAAATTACTTTGTGCGGTTTATTGACATTTATTTTTACCCTTAATTAGCATTAAACGAGATCGGTAAAGGCAAGTGTTCAAACACTTCTCCACCCAGACTTTTAGAGACAGAGCATAACACCGCCATTTGTCGTTTATGATCAATTAACCGGAATTGTGTTGTGTTTAAGCATTTGTTACAATGCAATCACGATTGAGGATCGAACCCACAACAATAGATATTGTCCCACTGCGCCACGATGGCGTCAAATTTACATTAAAGTGATAAAATAAAATGCAGTGCCATGACCAGAGTCGCGTCGGTTGAGAGCGGGCGCTTGTAAATTAGCAGGATCGAGCTGATAGCGGCAATCGCCGGCTTACAGCGACGGGATTTTTTGCTTCCCCAATGGAATTGCGATCTCGGGTTCCTTTGCAGTTACTGCGAGCTGAACTTAACTTCGTTTTATAGAACTGTAAATGTGTAAAAGTCATTGTTTTTACTGTTGTACTCCACTAAACTTGACTGTTGACAAATAGAATAGGAATAGTTTGCCTACATTTTTTTTTATAATTGTTATATTAAAATAATTTATAGGTAAATATTTTGTAAAATACGTTTTTTAAAATAATAATATGAAATATTGAAGTCAGTCGCCAGTCGTGGCGCAGGGGCACAAAGTGTGACTGTAAAATCGACTGGTTGTGGGTTCGGTCCCCACTCGAGGAGATGAAATATTTACTAAAATTTATATTTCCATTTCTTCCCTCTGGTGTCGAGGTTAAGCGCGGCGTTGAGTTCTGCCACTCATCACGCAATGCCTCCAGAATTTGGCAGAAAGTGGGGAACGGAGTGTCTTAACACAAGGTTCTCTCTGCCTACCCTGCTGTGTGCGGGATACAACGTGAAGCTGATTTAATTTAACTTAACTTAACTTAGCTTCACGCTTTATCCCTTGCGGGGTAGTCAGAGAAAACGGAGCGCCAAACGCTACGGTCTCTACATACCTCTTTCGCCTCGTCCACTGTCATCAACCTCTTCATACATGCCCTTCGGGGGATCCTCATGCTTTTTACCTGACCTTCTTCCATCTTTGATACTGTGTTTTCGAAGGTCAACCGAGGTCTCCCTCTACCTCTCTTACCACTCACTTTTCCATCATAAATCTTTTTTGCCATTCTTTCATCACTCATTCGTTCGACGTGCCCAAACCAGCTGAGCACGTTCTTCTTCATTCTCACCGTGACATCCTCGCTAGTACCTGCCATTCTGTGTACCTCTTCATTGCGGATTCGATCAGCTAAGCTGACTCCGCATATCCTACGATGAGATCGCATCTCCACAGCATTCATCTTTCTTTCGTTCTTCTTCTGTAATACTCACGTTTCGCTGCCGTATAACAGAGTCGGTACCAAAACTTCATTGAGTACGGCCAAACGTGCAGCTGTGCTAACGTTTCGCCGTCTCATCAATGCAGCTAAGGCTCCGTTAACCTTGTTACCAACAGCAATACGCCTTTCCACATCCATCTCGTATCTTCCATCTCTACTGAACATACTTCCCAAGTATACCACTTCATTCACTTGTTCTAATATGTTACTATTTACACTGATCTTGCATTTCGTCCTTTCTTCATCTCTTTCAAAAAATTGATTTAATTTAATTTTTGATTTAATTGAATAGTTTGTTAGTTACCGGTATTTTTTACACGTATAATGTCACACTACATCACAAAAAAAAGGAAATCAAGATAATATATACACGTATTATGGCATATATTAAATATCTATGTTTACAGAGACGGAACCCGCAAGGATTCCTTCAGACTCAACGTTCTGAGGTCGCAAATGACGCGGATATTCCATGCATACGAATTACGCGAACACAGGTAATGAGTCGAACCTCGCTCTTCCGATATTTCGAATCTAGACAGATTTCTTCGAAGAAAATGGGAAAATTCTCATTCAACGCTCGATTTCACCAAATTACAATGTTTATGTTAGAGAAGTATGTTCAATTAAGATTTCTTAAATATAGATTGAGAGTTTGTTCCGTAGGTTTTCATTCGATATCAGTTATTGAAGTGTAGAATGTAGTGAAAAGAACAACAACACTAACATTTAACATAATAATGAAAGCAGTGATGAAATAAGTATAATATGTGAATACCCAAATTACTCAAATCTTAGAAAAAATATTATATTATATACATTAATATAACATAAATTCAAGTTTACGTAACACAATATAATAATAATAAATACATTCTGTACAACTCCAGCTTTTCGGATAAAACAAATGAAAAATAAAATTTTATATTAGATTGAGAGTAAGTCAACCTACCAATATTTATTAATGCAACATGATCCTTTACAAGAGATATCGTTCCAACTTCACTGTTCGTAAGACACTATACAAATATAAGGGTGTACCTACAGGTAACCGTTGACCGCCGGTCGCTGCCGGCTGTACAGAGTACGCGCGAAATCCACTAAAATCCACGTTAATACCTCGTTAGTGGCGTAATGCGGGGACGAGAGCGCGACGCGTTCATTATTATGTATCGCAACGTGTACCGATACCCGGGTACAGGCGGCGAGGGAAGTGGGATTAGCAGTTATATTTTTTCTAAGTTTTGGTTCATCCTGCTTTATAGTGGGGTAGACATAAAGTCAGTCAGCTTCACGCTGTATCCCGCACATAGCAGAGTAGGCAGAGGGAACTTAATGTTCAAGCACCCCGTTCCCCATTTTCCGCCCGAATTTTCGAGGCTTGTGATTTGAGTAACGGAACTCAACGCCGCGCTTTTGCCTTGGTGCCAGAGAAAATGAAAATATTCATAAAAAATATTTAATTTCTTCGATTGAGGATCAAACCTTCAACCAACGCACACTCTTGTGCTCTTACGCCTCGACGGCCTGAAAATTGAAAATAAAGTGATAATATCACTGTAATACTTCGTCGTTACCGTATTATACTTTCTAAGTAAACTAGGAAAACGATTTTTTTAACTTCACGTTTTATACCACATACAGCAGAGCGGAAAGAATCTTGTGTCAAGACACTCCGTTCTCCACTTTCCGCCTGAATTCGGGACATTACGTATTAACGCTGCTTTTGGCTTTACCCAAGCGGAAAACTGAAAATAATTCATTTCATCGAGTGGGAATCAAACTTTAAACCGTCACGTTAAGATTCGGATTCAGAACCAACTAAAATATTTAATACAATTTTTTTAGCACCACACTGTATCCCACACATAGCAGGGAGGGCACCTGGGACCTGGTGTTAAGACACCCAGTTCCCCATTTTCTACCGTAACTCAATACCGCGCTTTGCCTCGACACCAGATCGAAGAAATAAAAATATTAAATATTTAATTTGCTCGAGTGGGAATCAAACTCACAACCTGTAAAATTTACAGCACACGCTTGTGCCCCGGAGCCACGACTGGCCTCTAATTCATTAAATATACATACAAATTCCGTTTAGTGAGATTCAAACCCACAATCATTAGTTCAGTCAAGTTAAACTGCCAGCTGTGTGTGTGTGTGTGTGCGTGTGTGTGTGTGTGTGTGTGTGTGTGTGCGATAGCGCTCATGATTGATGATAATAACGTTGTCTTTATCGCAGTCCTAATTATACTACAATACACACTAACGTTTAATAGAGAAGTTATGTAGTGTTCGTATTGTATTGAAGTATTGTAATGAAGAAACAAACTTAGCTTACTAACTGACTTAATAGATAGATCTGCGAAATTGTTGTATTTCACATGCGGGAAGTTCACATTGTATCCCGCATGTATCAGAGTAGGCAGAGAGAATCTAGGAACCTAGTATTAAGACACTCCGCTCCCCACTTTCCGCCGAATTCTGGAGGCAGACAGACAGCTGACAGACTTGATAAAGTCCTGCGCTGGCTGTTTCATTAACGAATGCACACGCACTACTGAAGGTGGGGAAATCTTACAATCTCGTTTTTAATTGGAAACGACAGCTCATCACCGTGACGTACATCTGACAAGAGATTATAAGATAATATAAAAATAATAGAAGATTATAATAATGCACCTAATTATAATCGTCAAACACAAACACGCGATCGCCCAAAACTGTGCGTTATATTAACGAAGCTTAACTAAAATATACGCTCTAATGCACGCTGTTTGTTTACTTACAATATTATAACTTTTTTTATAATAAGCGCTCGAACTAGTCCCACAAGGGCTGTGCTGTTCTTTAGAGATACGATACGAACGATTGAAAATTTATGACATTTACCTTTCATTTACTTTTCTATACATAATTATCATATAGAAAAAGATATAAGTGTACGTGTGTGATGTAGCAATTATGTTTTTTTTATTAAATTTCACAATTTCCTTAAAATTATTTACTCTACGAGTATTGTTTGGGATAGACATCTACGATATTAAAAGGTTAATTCTAAAAGAAACCGTTTTTATTCATTAAATTATTCAAAATAAATATTATAATAATAATAATTATTATTATTATGTTACAAATAATTAACATTATAATATTATGGAGGCTGGTCGAGGCGCAGAGGCACAAAGTGTAACTGTAAAATCGTCTGGTTGTGGGTTCGATCCCCACTCGAGGAAGTTAAATATTTATTCACATTTATATTTTCATTTCTTCGCCCTGGTGTCGATGCAAAGCGTGGTATTGAGTTGCGCCACTCAGCACGCAATGCCTCCAGAATTCGACGAAAAGTGGAGAACGGAGTGTCTTAACACTAGGTTCCCTCTGCCTACCCTGCTGAGTGCGGGATACAGCGTGAAGCTGATTTCAAATAATTGATTAATGATAAGTTTGGAGGCCGACGTGGCGCAGGGGCACAGGGGTGTAACTATGACGCCACAGTTGTGGGAACCTACAATCGCAGGGAACGAATTATTATTTATTAATCATTTCATTTCTTTGTTCTGGCACCAAGGCTAAATCAGTTCCGCCACTCAACACGCAATGCTTCTAAAATTTCGGCGGAAAGTGGGGAACAGAGTGTCTTAACACAATGCGTGCGGGATGCAGCTTGAAGCTGTTTTTTTTTTGTTTATTTAATGATAAAGATTTGAAGATGTGACACCAGTGCATTTTCACACTACTTTTCAAATAAACAGCAACTATATATTATTACGAAATACTTTAAAAGCGCGGTTTATAAAAACTGTACGATGTATTTATGTACTATGTAGTTATGTATGAATTCATGAGGCATTAGTCATACAAATGACTCTACATTACACATACGCACTCTATTATTTATCATATATTATGACTTTGACTCAATAATTCTTTATTTTTGCTCGTATTTTTAGCCGATTCCAAAAGAAGGAAGTTGTCAATTTGACATACATGTATGTGAATGACATTGTTGGATTTAACTAACTTTGGGTTAGATTATATCTGTTTAGACTTTCGAGCACGTGTGCTAAATTAAATATATATGTTTGTCCACAAATTTTCATTAATTTTCAAATCAAATATTAAGTCGAAACGATTCTTTTTCATTTTAATAAAATATTTTCAAATTAAGGGACCACTCTACTATGACTTTACACTAGGTTCCCTCTGCCTATCCTGCTGTGTGCGGCACACGGCGTGAAGTGACCTATCCAAATATCAAAATCAGTTCAGCAGTTTTTAGAGATATGGAATACACATTTCTGGAGGCAACATGTACAACATAATTATTTGAAGTCGGTTTTTTCTTTTAAATAACTTTTATTATCTTTAATATATAGGTAAATTTAGAAATAAAAAAGGCATTAAATGCAAAATGATCATATAAAGCAGCATACGAGTATGGTTTGATGAAGACAGTCGTTACAGTGGATTGGAAGGACACACAGTCAAAAATTATAGCACATTGTGGTCATATGTTCGATTCCTTTGAGACATTTTAATTAACTTTTTTTAATTACGTTTTTCTCTGCGACTTTGTTCGCGTGATCAAATGGAAATAAGTAAGAGTTACGCAATTACTTAACCGCAACTTAGGCGAGTCCTGGCGCAGGGGCACAAAGTGTGACTGAAACGACTGGTTGTGGGTTCGATCACCATTCGAGAAAATTAAATATTTATTTTCATTTATATTTTCATTTCTTCGCTCTGGTGCCAAGACAAAGCGCGGCATTGAGTTCCGCCACTCAACACGCATTGTCTTTAGAATTTGGCGGAAAGTGGAGAAGGAAGTATCTTAACATTAGGTTGCCTTTGTCTATCTTGTTGTGTGCGGGATACAGCGTGAAGCAAAAAAAAAAGATATTATTGGTCTTATCGGCCTCAATACAGAGTGTATCATCACTAACAGAGTACAAAGTAAATAATTGTCTGTTTGATCTTTCCTGTAATATGTTTTTCATGGAGCAGCTAATTATTCTAGAACGGGCTTCAACAAAGCCAAAACGTTTATCAGTTAGCGAAAGTTACATGTGGCAGAGGCTTTGTTTACTAGAAACAGTTTTGTGCAATTTTGTATTTTATTCATTATATATGAATTAAAAACTAAATATATTAGCCTCATGCTTTATTTCTCATATAGCATGGTAGGCACAGGGAACCTAGCATAACCTAAACTGTAAATAATCTATTCCACTCAGTAGGCATCAAACCCATAACCGCACCATAACGACCCTGTTAGGGTCGTCATGGTGCGGTTATGGGTTAAATATTTGGCAGAGTGTAATAAGTTTATGACTTTGCTGACGTAATATAAAATAAAATCATTAATATATATTTATTTCAAATAAAAAGAAACATTTATAGGGTAGATACATCTTTTAGGACATTCAAATCAGAAGAGATTTTTATAAATATTTTTTTATTAAATACTTCTTTGCGGAGATTCCCAGGGCACCCTGCTCTGTAGTCATGCCTCTGTGAAGGAGAGATGGAGAAGCTACTTCCAAGAGTTGCTGCACACTCAGCATCCATGCAGTCTTCACCACGACCCACCACCTAACCTGGAACTTATTGCGATCGCAGGATACCATCCAAACTCAATGGTCTCATATACAAGAGCATCATCTGACCGGTTCTTTTATACGGCAGCGAATACTGGCAGCACTATCTCGGCATACTCAGGAGTTTCACGTCACGGAAATAACGATACTGAGGTGGATATGCGGTCTGACCGCAGACGTAACACATTCATACAAGGTAGTCTTCGAGTCCGTGACGTAGTCGTAGCTCGCAAGAGCATCGCCTGAGATGGTTTGGTCATCTTACGCGCCGGTCTAAGAACTATGTCGGATGCAAGTGCCTTGCTATATCAATCCTTGGATTGAGACCTCTCGGACGCCCAAGGAAACGCTGGTTGGATGTCGTGATGCAGTATATGAGAGCCAATGGTATAACCACCGAGGACGCTAAAGAGTGTGCAAAGTGGAGTAGGTTGTGTAGGAAGTAGGCTGACCCAGGCAATAGCCGGAATTAATACCAGGAAGAACAAGAAGAAGAAGAAGGTATATAACCCAGCATTTTGAACAAACTCAAAGATTTTTTTAATAAAAATAAATAAAATTCAAATGAACTCGAATCAACTGCGGCACTGTGCCGGCAAGTTCACATCGCATGTTTTTAATTTTGTTGTGCTATGTGCTCTCATACGTAGAAATTTTGATTACAGAAAAATATCCGATGAAATAAATGAATTTGTATGTAAAATGTGTTATTTATCCGACGCAAATTGTACTGTGAGGGAACAGTAAATAAAGCTATATTTCAAAATACTAGAACACGATGAGCTTATTATATCGGTTTTATAATATTTCATAGAAAACTATTGAATATAACTAAAACTAGTATTAGCAATAAATTGTGTTTAGATTTCACATATTTATGGCGCAGTTCATAAATGATGGCTCCTGAGCCGCAAGAGGTTAGTCCGCCCCGAGGAGCTCTAGGGCGGCGCGGGGCGGTGAGGGGCGGCGCGGTGCGAGGGGCGGGGGGCGGCAAACATAAATCTAAGTACTTTATCGCCTTATATTTTTATTATATTCGAGCTCAACAAAGCCAGCGCGCATTTGTCTCGCACAGTATCTCCCGCCGCGTACAATGGCGAAATCAAATGGTAATTTAAAATTTTAAGGAGCCCCTAAATAAATTGTTTGAGGCTACGTGGAGTCGTTTGCGTTGAGTTATGCGCTCCGGCGGCGCCGTCGTTACGCGGACTAATGGACGGTTCGCGCGCGATCAACTCCGCTAAATAAGGCTCGTGTTTGGCACCCGCTATTTCACACTTGGAACTAAAATTTGGCTTATCTCTGTGTTATCCGACTGCGCGGAACGAGGCGGCGGCTTAATCTATACATTATAGGTATGTGCAGGACGTTATTGTACACCAGATTGTGTCCAAATGAAGTTAGGAAATATTGGCGTTGACCAACTGGATATTATGAGTACAAATCTGTTTATAGGTATGAAAAGAAATTAAGAAATCCGTTTCATTTTTTTGCCAAATTCACTAAATATAAATTGAAATTATAATGAAAAACGCAACAATGAAAGATTTTAGCAATATGCTGAAATTTACTAAGTGATATTAAATACAAAGTTATACCGAAAATATACATATGTATATCTGATACTTCCATAGAATTCGCAGAAAAGCTTTCGCCAGATAATATAATATATGATATTAAGAGAAACGGTAACGACCATCGAGCCGGAGGCGCGCATCACGCTAGCGAGACTAAGCGCCCTCGTACTGCTAAAGCGTTAATACTACAACAATTGTTGCATGATATAATAACGAAATTGTCCGTTAGAGCGTGTCCGCAACCCCTCCGCAACCCCTGCACGGCCTGCATGATGAATAAAATGTACAAATATATCTACATGTTAAAATTTCGCCTTTACGCCAGTACATTGCTCGCTTCTCGTTGCTGGACACATTTTAAAATAAAGTATACCAGTAATGTATACAAAACTGTTAAGAAAACAGATATTATTATAATGTTCTTAGTGGAAGCGTTTTGCAACTGGATTCACTACTTCCTCACAGTGGCTTCGTTTCCACCTGCCTGAATATACCGCCTTGTATTTGTATACTTGCATCATAAAGGCGTCGAGATTCAGTGAAATTTGGTCCATATTATTTGCACGGAGGGGCTGAAACACCTCGCGGAGTGCGGCGGATACGGTCCTCTGAGCCATAGGACAGAGAGGCTTTCTAATTTGGCAAGCGGCGGCCCCGCGCTGCACCGTACGTTGTGTCATGTAACGGAGATAATAGCACTAGTAATTTTGCATTTTTGTCTCATGATCCGGCAAACTACGTGGTTTTTATATTGGTTACGTAACGTTTTCCTAAATTCACAATATCATGTAGTTTGCTCAAATGTTATATTTAGTTTTTCGATTTCCCTATAACAGGGTAGATAGATAAGCCTGAATATGTCGATAGATGCTCCGCTTTCTGATCTCTGTACGAATTTGAGATATTGCGTCTTTAGTGGCAAGTAGTATAGCTTCTTAAAACGGACGAATGAAAATAATTCAAATATAGATTATATCCCCCCTCAGTGGGATCGATTACAAAACTATTAAGATTACTGATGCCTTTACAGACGTTGTAAAATAGCAAGCATCATTTTTAAGATATATTGTTTTCATTCATATTATTGTATTCATTCAAATATGTTAAATTATCGAGAATAATGCAATTTTTTTATGGAAAAAGACAAGGCAGACGCCGCCCACGGCCCCGTGTAAAACCAAAGGAGCTTCGGCCTTTAGGGTAGAGATAGACGCGCTTTTTGAAGGTACTCAGGTCTCGCCGACCTGGAAACACTGCCGCATTGGGGACCCAATGATCTGTGACAGGCTTGACAGTTTGGCTTTGCGTAGAGACGTCTCCTCGCCGTGCGTTCTCTACCGCATTTATCATGGGGAGTGTTCTGAGGACCTGTTACCTGCTGCCGAATTTTCTAACTGCACAGTACGTCACAAGCTAAATTATCATCCACACCACCCGGATACGTGGCAATCCACTACTGTGCGGTTTCGTAGGAACTTCCTTCCATGCACCACGGAACTGTGGAATAGCCTACCCGCGGCAGTGTTTCAAGGTCGATATGAAATGGGTACCTTCAAAAAGCTTGTCTATCTCCATGTTAAAGGCCGACAACGCACCTGTAGCTAATATGATGTTGCACGGAGTCGTGAGCGGCGGTAATCACTTACCTAAAGGTGACCCGAACGCTCGTTTGCCTTGTCCTTTTCCATAAAAAAAGGTAAGTCATTCCACAGTTGCGTGGCGTGTGGAAGGCAGTTCCTACGAAACCGCACAGTGGTGGAGTGCCACGTATCCAGGTGGTGAGACGACATTTTACTGAAATTTGTTATATTCTTTTTTTTTCTTTTGCACTGTATATTGATCTTTGCTTGTTTGTTGTCTTTAAATTTACATGCCACAAATATAATCTTAATACTTTATACACAATGTTTGGGATAGCGTATCTTAAAAGGTAAAATCCCTTATAAGTTCGCTTTATTATTCGTCTGTCCTTCTGTCTAGATCATTTATCTCAAAATACCTCCAGATATTAAGCTGAAATTAATATCAAATATTCAGTTCTATGCTCCTTTGAAGAACAGAAAAATGAAGCTTCTAAGTCAACACAATCACAAGATACAAGAATTTATGCATGTTTTTGCTGCATTTTGTATAAAATTCGTCGCGTAATCAAAACCTGTTGTATACTTCCCGTGAGCCTACAGTTATAAAATTTATAGATATTTCATAGAAAAAATAACTACAAACTTGATATTTGTAGTTCATTTTACACAAAATGAGTGCATACTAAAAAATATAAAACTTAAGTTTGTCAACTTTTATAAATTCTTCTTCCCGTTGACCTACAATCCTGTAACTGGTAAGGAAGCCTCGGTGGGCGAGACCGACTCGCACTTAACTTGACGCCGTCATGGTGCATATGAAATAACCCTAGCAAAGGGACTAAATCACAGGTTCTATTAAATAAATAATATATTTTTCTTCTCATAACTTATCTTCTATAATATTGATTAAAATATTTTTTTTTCACTATAGTATTGTAGAATAACAGCAGCGTGTAGAGCGAGATGCACCTGGACACAGATCACTGAACTAGAACGATACGAGTGTGGAAGCCGCCGCCGTGTGGAGTGCACCGCAGGTAGGTACTACTCGCTTAAGTTTAAAACAAAATGCTTGAACATCATTTTAATTAAATTATATTTATTAAATGATCTCAATACTAATAGAGGCCAGTCGTGGCGCAGCGGTACAAAGTGCGACTGTAAAACCGACTGGTTGTGGGTTCGATCCCCACTCGAGGAGATGAAATATTTACTTAAATTTATATTTCCATTTCTTCGCTCTAGTGTCGAGGCAAAGCGCGGCGTTGAGTTCTGCCACTCAACACGCAATACCTCCAAAATTCGGCAGAAAGTGGGGATCGGACTGTCTTAACACTAGATTCTCTCTGCCTACCCTACTGTGTGCGAGATACAGTGTGAAGCTGATCTCAGTACTAACTTTCATGTATTATAATTATGTGAATAAATAAATAAAATAATGTGAACAATTTTTAAAAGGATTGATTAATTAATACGAAGCAATATTGTTTCTATTAAATAAAAATAATATGCATAATTTAATATTTAAAAATAATAATGTGTTATTATGACATACCGCCACCAACGACTCACGTACCAGCAATTATTTAATTTATCTCAAATTGATCATCGTAGTCGCTTATATATAGCAAAAGAGCTAGTTAACCGAATCTATTTCTAGTATTTTTGAAGTTTTTACTTGGATATCTATTTGTATATCTGTTTATTTGTAACATTTAATTGTGTGCAACACTTAGTTTTGTTTAATTGCAATCGCTTTTTTATGTAAAAAGACAAGGCAATGGAGCGTTCGGGTCACCTGATGGTAAGTGATCACCGCCGCCCACGACCCCGTGCAACACCAGAGGAGCTACAGGTGCATTGCCGACGCTTAACTCTATCTATCTCTATATAAAAAGATATAGGGAAGAAAACAGAATTCTGTCCAAAAACATGCAACGCCATTTATTGACTATATATCGTATTAACGAATCTGAATAATGCACAAAATATGTTTTTGAGTTCTTATTTGTTGAATTTTTAATACATTGGAAAGGATTAGTAAATGGTTTGATACTTTAGAAATCATCGTTTTCTTTATATAATCAAGGTAAGGTAATTATTAGCTCTGTTAACAAATGTTCCGTTTAAATTTTTGAAAAATATTATGGAAGTCCTTGTGAACATTAAAATAATGAAAAATCCTCAAGATTTTTTTTTCTCAAATAACGAATCACTATAAGTGCGCTGCAAACATACACATATAGGAGAACATGAAGGCAATTTATATATTAAATGAATAATCGTGTAGTTGTAGCGGGCACCCATACGCTAGTCCATAATGATATTAAGCCTTAAACGCTTCATATTAACTCCCATACTGACGCGCGTAATATATTGTATCTATTAATCATATTTTTAACTTATGCGATCTAGATTCTATTTTGTATAGCAACTAGTCCTGCTAGCCGACACTGTCAGATACAAATATATATTTTTTAAGATGTGAACATTTTATTTATTTTTTTTATGGAAAAGACAAGGCAAACGTCCGGGTCACCTGATGGTAAGTGATCACCGCCGCCCACGACCCCGTGCAACACCAGAGGAGCTGCAGGTGCGTTGCCGGCCCGTAAGGTGGGTTGGGCGCCGGAGCCCGGCATTACCTGATGCGAAACGCAGTGGCATAAAGCCACTACTTCACGCCGGTTTTAAATGCCGGGGATGGTAATGGTCCGGTCGAGTCTGCCCATGCGTGTTGCCATTGCTGGCGACGTGACTCTACCACACGTACTTTAGTCGATGGACTTTACCAGGATGATCCTATTCTAGGCCGAGATCACATGGCAAAAAATATAAATTGCATTATAAATAGCCAGCTTTTATTTTATCTTGAGAATCACCGAGTGATTAATGACTGTCAGTTTGGCTTCCAAGATCACTCAAACTGTGATTTTCTGGTCTACCTAACCTACCACTGGGATGTATCTATCAAAAGCAAGGGAGAGAGCCTGGCAGTTAGTTTGGACATGGCGAAGGCCTTCGATCCTGTGTGGCATGAGGCGCTCTTAGCAAAACTTCCATCCTACGGGCTTCTCAAGAATTTATGTGGATCGCCAGCTTTCTCACTGGGCACATTATCAAGGTCACTATCGATGATTTTTTTCCGTGAACGCTGGCGTCCCCTAAGGATGTGTACTGTCTTCTACGCTGTTTCTGCTGCATATAAATTACATGTTAGAGGATTCTACCATTCATTGCTTACCGATGTGCACAGTGAACGCTGTTTACTCCGGCCGCGCACGTCTTTCTCAAAAAAACGCGAAACAGTGCCGAAATAAACTTGTGTCTTCTGTTGAGGCAACCCTCGAGAATATCTTCTCATGGAGTGAAAAGAACAAGGAAAGAGACAAATTTGCGTGTTAACTACTAAAAAACCCATTTGTCGTATCGCCAGTACTTCCCGCCATAACACCATCTCCGTCTCACCGTCACCGTCTCATCTCTGGGCTGGTGCACCCCAATATCACCATTTGATCGCTTACAACGTAGAGCCGTTTGAATCATTGGAGACCCAATGATCTGTGAAGGTTTGACATTTTGTCTTTGCGTAGGAGACGTCTCCTTCTCGCTGTGCGAGAACGGAACGGTTTGACCTGTTTTATGCCGCCAATATATATCACTTAATTTAAATGTTCTAGATGATGATGTGTGTTAAGAAATAAGGAGGAATGCTCTACTCGTAATTACTTATACATCTCAGTCTACTTTAAACTAACTGTTACACTGACTAAGTGTCCACAACTTCACCAGTAAATAACGCTATTCACCGTTGTAACGAGCTTAAGGCAACATACGAAATACGGTGTAATCCCATCAAAGTAATATCTAACCGCTGCCAGCTCCGGCCGACGACGGACCGGCGCGCTGTATGACACCTATACACCGTATCATGCTTAAATGAAGATTTTTGACTATATTGTATGTATTGTACCTTTTGTTTTCAGCTTCACGCTGTAAGCAGAGGCTGTGTTTAGACACTTCGTTTCCCGCTTTCCGCCGAATGAGGCATTGCGTGTTGAGTGGCGGAACTATCTTGTAAAACTTATTTTAATTACCTTTTACTTGATTCAAAAGTTTTCTATTGATGCTATTTTTACCTTTCCTGACGCCAACAAATATATGTACTAATACTTACGAATAAATGTTAAATGTAAATACAATACACAAAGAAATCCCATAAATATTTATGTTCAAATACGTATGCTATAAATCTAGGGGTGATTGTAAAAAGCACAGCAGTAACAAGTAAAAGTACACTATAGCGTCGGACGATGCGAGGACGGTTTGATTTAAGCCCCTTGTTAGTAGCCCCCGAGCCTGCGAGCCCCCGAGCCCTCTAGCTGCGCCGGCTTTGCGACTTACCTCACTGGTTCACTACAACGAACAAAAAGTACTACACACAACAGATAATAGTTCAGATATTAAATGTTTTAGTTTAAGTTTTTATCGACTTATATAGCTGCTTTAAATGAAGTAAGAGAATCTCATGAAAAGATACGTGATTGAGCACAGACAGACGGACACATTTATGTATAAATAGCACAGTGTCCGACTAAATATTTAATATTTTCTTTAATTCGCTCTGGTAACAATTCGGCGGGGAAAGGATGTGTGAATAAAAACGAAGTATCTTAATATAAGGTTCCCAAGTTCTCTATGCCTACTACGCTATGTGCAGAATACAGCGTGAAGCTAAAAAAAGTAGGATACGTTAAAAACGACTTTACTACGAAGCCTCGAACACAGTTTAACTATTAAATAAAGTACGCCTGTACTGTGCCTTGTACTAATATATTTTATGTTTACTAGCACTATCATTTGAAAATTAACTATTTTATATATTTCAGATAAAAATTAATTGAAATAGGTATAATTCAGTCAGGTATAATGTTGTCCTTAATATTGTAGTCGTAGCACGTTATTGTAGCATGTCGTCGTAGCACTTTACTATAAGTGCTACGCATTGTAATTGATTGTTTGAAGATACATTATTGAAGTATTGGTGATATAAATATTTGTAGAAATCTGAATAACTCGTATTGGCCTAAGATCCCATCGTTTAAAACTGTAGGGATTAGATTTTCTAATGAAACTAATATTTAAGAATAATACATGATAGTAGAATAGATTACACTAGGGTTGCCCAAAAAAATCCTGCCGCAATCACCTTTAATTAATGTTTTTCGTAACTCGTTTTTGAAGAAAATTGCACTCATATGTTTTTTATGTGAATCGCACATCATTTGAAAGAAAATCGCATAAGGAATTGGAAAAACAATGGTTGCCAGCTCTCAGTCTGCCGCAAGTCCAAGGTTGCCTGGTTTAAAGAGGTTACTTAATGTGAATA
>JAATLQ010034635.1:0-30081 GCA_013421005.1 Heliconius erato x Heliconius himera
AAATCGGTTCAGTAGTTTCAGAGAAAAATGCGGACAACAATATGTCGACAGACAGACAGACAGACAGACAGACAGACAGACAGACAGACAGACAGACAGACAGACAGACAGACAAGAAATTCAAAAAAAATCTTTTTGCTTTCTATTAGTCTTTTTAAGTGTCCCTCTATCCATTTCAGTCAAAATTACTAAATGTACAGACAAAATATTTTTACTGTCTTATTATATATAGAGACTAGCGGCCCTCGTGCGGCTACGTCCGCTTGAATTATTCGAATGTGTATTTAAGGCCAAGCGCGAGTCAGACTCGCCCACCGAGGGTTCTGTACCAACTTCAGTTTTGTAATTGGGAAATATATTACAGGTTTTGATTTTGCGACGAAAAAAAAGTTAACAAACTTAAATTTGCGCACATATACACTTATTTTGTATGAAATGAACTACAAATATAAGTTTGTAATATTTTTTTCTGTGAAATATCTTTTATTTTTTACTTTATTTTAAAAATCCTATTTTTTCCTTTATTTGTATTTTAAAATCTTACTTCGCCCTAAATTTTGTAACTGTAGGTTCACGAGAAGTACACTATAGGTTCTGATTATGCGGCGAATTGATCAAAGTGATGCAAAAACGATACATAAAAGCTCATCATATCTTTTGAATGCGTTGTATTAGAAGCTTAATTTCTGAGCTCCATGGAAAGGTATACCTGAATATGTGAAATACCTTCATACCTCAATGCGATTTCAATTATAAATATACCCTATATATTAACGGATGCTCCCTAGAATCTATTAGTGAAAACTGTATGTAATTGGGTTAAGCCGATTCTGAGATTAGCGAAAACAAACGCACAGACAAGCAGACAAAACATCAAATATATTGATACATTTTTTTTCAGTTTCACGCTGTATAACGCATGTAGCAGGGTAGGCAGTTTTTATTTATGAACGATTAAAATGAAACAATTATAAATGTAAGGAGAAGCTTGGCTAAATACAATATTAAAAACAGTAAGGCCGTTTCTGATATAAGCGTGAATAAATGCAATTAACAGACAAAAAAATTAAAAATCCTGGATTCTATTACATTTATACCTCAAATTATTTAAGGTATTTAAAATCTATTACAATTTTATTATATGTTCAGATTTGTTATTTAGCACAAGTATTTATTTTCAAAAAGTATTCGGTAAAGAACGAAGCTACTATAGTAGAGGTCACTTTTGATTATTGCGCAAATTTAATAACTTTTCTTATTTTTATTTATTTAAATACTGTTTGACTGTTTTGTTAGTTTTATACGGTACGTCTCTATAATAAAATAAATAAATAAATCAACTTTCCCTGCATCCCGCATATTACAGGATAGGCAGAGGGAACCTCGTGTTAAGACACTCCGTTCTCCATTTTCTGCCGAATTCTGGAGGCATTGCGTGTCGAGTGGCAGTACTCCACGCGAAGAAATGGAAATATAAATTTAAATAAATATTTCTTCTCCTCGAGTGAGGATCGAACTCACAACTAGTCAGTTTTACAATCACACTTTGTGCCCCTGCGCCACGACTGGCCTCAATGGCCTTTTTAATGTTTATTCTAAATTAGTTAATAGATCGATAAGGAAAAGTGCACAAAATTAATCTTGAAAGTGGTGAAATAAGATTTGAGTCGATTCAAAGCACGCGTACTTCAATGCCAGAGACGTCTCCTCGTACGGCGCGTGTTACGACACTATACTCCTGCGTACTATAAAATGTAGACATCAGTCGATAAGGTACATCACTCACAGACTTGCAGTAGTATCACTAACATACAAACCAACCAATCAATCAAAATGATGAAAATCGTAAGTACAGTGCATATTTGTATATTTAATGAATTCATATATTAAAAAATTAGTACCATTTTGAAAAATGTGGCGAAAATCAGTCAGAAATTACATTATATTCTTGTTTAGAGTATATTTTTACTTATAATTGTCATATTTATTATAATTGCAAATATAAAAAATATGAATTCTTTTCACAGATCCTTGTTGTATCTGCTCTGGTCGCCATCAGCGCTGCCAAGCCATACGTAGTCAGTGCTCCACTTATCGCCGCCCCAGCACCCGTTGTTACCGCTAGCAGTTCCCAATACTACCACCGTATTAACAACGGCTACGCTGCTTACGTCGCCCCGGCGGCTGCTTACGTCGCCCCTGCAGCTTCTTACGTCGCCCCTGCAGCTTCTTACGTCGCCCCTGCAGCTTCTTACGTAGCCAGCCCCTACGTAGCGGCTGCTGCGCCTTACGTATCTGCCCCTGCTGTTGTTGCCGTTTAAATATTCCTAATTATGCGACTTACTCAATATGTGATATTATAAAGTAAATGTTTTATTGCAATAATTTGTCTTTTATTATATGATTTTACCAAAAACTTTAATAAAAAAACTAATTTAAAGAGTATTTAACAAAAAATAACAACGTTAATGAAAAATTCTAGACCTCAACGTGATCATGATTGTTCAAAATTATTTCTTCTTATCAAGTGTAGTACTAGAATTTATTTCATTAACTTGTTGCGGAGGATGCGTGACAGAAAAAAGAGATATATTTTTGAATTCTTATGATGACTTTCGTAAATGAAACATTCTATGGGTATAATTGTGATATTCATTAATACTTATTTAGAAAACGTATAAAAATTTCAACGCAGCGGGACTCAAACCCGCGCCTCCTGGAAACCGACCAGGCGCTCTGACCACTAAGCCATGAGTTCTCGCCAAGCTGCGTCGAAATTTTTATAAGTTTGTTACAACTGATTTATGTTGTTAGTATCTCTGTAGGGAGATTTTTACAAATTTCCGCTACCCAAAGATAATTACTAAGAATTATCGTTTGGCAAGAGAGAATACAATTTTTAAATATTTTTTAAACATTTTTAAAGCGTTATATCACACTTAGGAAAGAAAAATACTTATTTAGAAAACGTATAAAAATTTGAACGCAGCGGGACCCGAACCCGCGCCTCCTGGAAACCGACCAGGCGCTCTGACCACTAAGCCATAAGTTCTCGCCAAGCTGCGTCGAAATTTTTATACGTTTGCTACTTTTTACTTTTACTAACAACATAAATAAGTTGTAACAAACGTATAAAAATTTCGTAAATGAAATATTCTATGGGTATAATTGTGATATTCATTAATACTTATTTAGAAAACGTATAAAAATTTGAACGCAGCGGGACTCGAAAGTTTTCATAATGGTTTCTGGAATTTATTTTTACTTGTCAGCAAAATGTGATATTTAAAATATAAATCTAACAGACAATTTGTTGACAGTTGACTTCAAAGGATCTCTCTCTATTACCTGGAGATATATGTAAATCTATACATGTAAAGTGCACTCCAAACAAAACTTGAAACAATCAATATAATCAATAAATGCGAGGAAATTGTAATTAAACTAAATATAATCATTGCTTTAAGAACAATTTATTAAAATATAATCAATTTAGAATATTTTTATCAATAAGATAACTATAAAAACTTCAACTTTAATAATTATGAATGATGCAGAGAAACAGTGAAATTGAAGTACTAAAAATTTGTAAACATTGTGGAAAAATGATTTTAATGATTATGCCAATATTTAAATTTTTCAAACCACTAGTCAATGGGGTTAAGATCGTATGACATTCCAGGTTATCCTCGCAGTATTCTTCATATCGTTGTATTGTTGGAACTTGAAAGTCCGACCTAACCTTTATTCAGCAGATTGATTTATATTGTAATAATCAGCTTCACCACGCTGTATCCCGCACACAGCAGGGTAGGCAGAGGGAACCTAGTGTTAAGACACTCCGTTCCCCACTTTCTGCCGAATTTTGGAGGCATTGCGTGTTGAGTGGCAGAACTCAACGCCGCGCTTGGCCTCGACACCAGAGTTAGAAATGGAAATATAAATTTAAATAAATATTTCATTTCCTCGAGCGGGGATCGAGTCCACAACAATTGTTAACAATTGATTTATTGAAAATGTGTATTTTGGTAATTATCTGACATACGAGTATGTAATTGATAATGTATATAAATTTGAACTGACTTTTGGAGGGCACCGTTATAAAAATGTAACTCATATGGAAGATATATGAGAAAAACTATTATTAATCGCATCTGTAAAAGTAGAACAGAAAACAGTTATTTTACTGCTTACATCTTCATACTCACATTATTGATTATGTTTATTTGCGGATGACTGTCTCAGGAAGGCAGACCAAAGTTGCCTTTTTTAAATTAGAAAAAATATTAAAAAAAACGATTGAATAAAAGTAAAAAAAAGAAAACACAGACCAAAAAGTTAATTTAAGTAATAATATATAAGTAATTTAAGTAATAATATATAAGTAGTACCTTAGTAAATTTTAATAAACATATTTATTTGTATATTCTCTAAGAAGGATGATTTTTGATTCTTTCTTTCTTTCTTCTTTCTTTACTTTTTTTATAAGAATTTCTTCAGTTTAGACATTGCTCTGTATTCAAGTAGAAATAAATAACTTATCAATTATTAGGTGGTCGTGGCGCAAGGGTGGCGCACAGGTTTGCACAAAACTATAAATATGATAGGTCGTGAGTTTGATTCCCACTCGAGATGAAATGAAATGAAAATGAAATATTTAATTGGTGTGAGTTTCGTCACTCACCATTACTCCAGAATTCGGTGGGAATCGAGGAATGAAGACAGTTCGTCTAATGGGAACGAAGTGTCTTATTACGTACCCAGGATTTCTCTGCCTACCCTGCTATGTGCGGGATACAGCATGAAGCTAAGCGGCAATTGAAACCGTGGGCTTGTCAACAAATGGCCTATGCAACACCAAAAAAAAATCAAATCAAACTAGTTTCTGGGACTAGCGCTAGTGAGCGCTATAGTATTAGTATAAATAAAAATAAGTTACTGTTCTATGAAAAGACGCCTTGCATTTATCAAGCAGCAAAGTCGCTAATGGTCATGTTATATTTATATTTTATATTCGAATAACTAAGTTTATAATAGACGGCGTAAAGCTGATGTTTTATGATAATTGCAAGTAAACCGTTTGAAAACAATTAGTTATCCACTACGTATCAATTTATTATATTATGTAGGTACAAAAATATATACATATATATTATAATAACATGTTATAATAAGTGAAAAGATAAACGTGATACCTGATATATAAAAAGGAAAGGAATTAAATAAATCAAATAAAAATTAATTCAGCATCACGCTGTATCCCGCACACAGCAGGGTAGACAAAGGGAATTTAGTGTTAATACACATCATTACACACTTTCCGCCAAGTTCTGGAGGCATTGCGTCTTTAATGGTGGAACTAAACGCCGCGTTTTGCCTCGACACCAGAGCGAAGAAATGAAAATATAAATGTAAGAAAATATTTTATCTCCTCGATTGGGGATCGAACCCACAACCAGTCGATTTTAAAGTCACACTTTTTGCCGCTGCACTACGACTGGCCATAAATTTTCAAAGGAAAGGAATTAGACAATTATTTTTAAAACTTTTTATATTTATCGCTGTTTATTTCTTAATAAATTCTTATAATACCTATTTAATACTGAGAACAATGCATATTATATATTTATCACACGTATTAACAGTTTATCAATTCATAAGCAAAAGAAAAAAATTAAATACATCAGCTTCACGCTGTATCCCGCACACAGTAGGATAGGTTAAGACACCTAGTGTCAGACACTCCGTTCCCTATTTTCCGTCGTATTCTGGAGGCATTGCGTGTTTAGTGGCGAAACTCAACACCACGCTTTGCCTCGACACCAGAGCGAAGAAATGAAAACATGTATTTAAATAAATATTAAATTTTCTCGAGTGGGGATCGAATCGAACCCATAACTAGCCCCGTTTACCGTTACACGCTTGCACCCCTGTGCCACGACTGGCCTCAATTTATATTACTTTATAAACAAAATTAATAATAAATTCTCATACTGATATTATGGTTTCAATAATAATCACTAGAAAAGTATTATGGCAACGCCTGTTGCGTTTGAATGGCAGGCTCCACGTTGTAGAAGAAACGTCATTAAAAGTTCAAGGCGTTCATTCTCTTGCCACGTGCCTCGTGATGAAAACGAGATGTTATCACACTTTTTTAACGACTTTCATGTTTTATACTATCAAGCAATTTATATTAATTATTTTATTATCTGAATATATATTATAATTTTATTAGAAATAGCTTTGAATTACATGTAAGTTTGTGTTTTAAGTATTTTTAATTGATGCTACGAATAATATCTGTTTAAAGAAATATTATTAGTAAATTGATCATTAAGATCAATTTACTAATAATATTTCTGTACTCTTTTTTTTCAGCTTCAGACTGTATTATGCATGTAGCGAGATGAGCAGAGAGTAGAGTCCTTTGCTAGTAGAGTGTTTCAACACTAGGGTGTTAAACCACTCCGCTCCCCATTTCCTACCGAATTACGGACGGCATTGTGTGTTGAGTTGCGGAACTCAACGCCGCTCTTTAACTCGACATCAGAGCGAAGAAATAAAGATATAAATATATGAAATTATAAAATATAGTGATAGTATGCTGTGTGCGGGATACGGCGTGAAGCTGATGTAATTTTTTTTTTACTAATTCTAATAATCAAGCCTTTTTAACTGAAAGTTCACGCTAAAGTTAACGTTCTGCGAAATAATAAAAAATCGCGGGATAAAAGAAAAGTAATTGTACATTAATTGAGGCAAAAATAATCCTAAAATAAAAAAAAAAATACTTTTCTATCTTTTTAACAAATTTTTAGAGTTTGCAGTGAAGATGCATCTAAAAATTCTAAATGCTAATTTCTATTCATGACGCGTTCACAAAGAAGGAAAACAGTGTTGAATGAAATTCGCAGCAGTTTTGCCTCATTTAGCTACAAATAGTCATGCAGTAAAGAACAGATAAATGATTGCTTCGTAATTCATAGATATTATTAAAAAAAATAATAATAAAAATGACAAATATTTATTGCAACAGATCCTTTTACCAATGTCCACGTCTAGCTATTATTATTCCTACGTCGTAATTTCCATACGAATTTCGTATCAAGGTTCATGTCGTTGCCCATTGAACCATTAGGTATTCCGATACACGGGCCACATTGCCACACTACGATGCAAAATTTGTTACACCTATATAAAAGCGTGCACCCCATTTCCTATGGTTCGCATTTCACTTCAAAGGCAGTGTCGCGGGGGACGTTCAGCCATGCTTGCGACGGTATGATTTAAATTATTGAAAAAAATATTCTTTATGCTTTTGGTACTTGATTTTTACGAAACAACGTGAATAAATTAGTTTTGTTCTTTGCAGGTCATATTATTATCACTAACATGCGGATACGTCCGAGGTTCTGGCTTTCATCCAGTGGCCGTACCTGGTACAGCTCCTGTCGTTACTGCCGCAAGTTCACAATACTTCGAACGAACATTTAATCGTTTAGTTGCAGCTCCTTTGAATCCAGTGATTCCTGTAGCACCAGCCTTTCCTGTCTTACCAGCTCCACCAGTTGTTCAGAATATACCAGTGGTTCCGCCGCCGCCAGTGGTAGTAGACGCCAAGAGGACAACAATTATACCTGTGACTCCCACAATACAACCACAGAGTTCTGATGTTAATCCTAATATCGCCATTGCAATTGCAACAGCTCATGCAGCAGCTCCAGTGGCTACAATACTTCTTCCACCTTATCCATTTGGTTTGCCACCTACATTTGGGTTTGTACCGCAAACACAACAACCTTTACCAACAACATCAGAAAATTCCAATAATAACAGGGAATCAACTACCTCTAGAACAACAATTCAATTAAAAACAACAACAGAACGTGAAGCACAAGATTCACCAACACCATTACCTTCAAACATAGATAACAGCTTCGCTCAAGCATTACCGTCAAATCAAAATGTGAATTTCAGACAGTATTTGGCACCTTCTGCACCAACGAGACCACAACCTCTACCTGCTGTTTCACGACCCCAAAAAGTTAAAACGAATGTAGAAGTAGTACCTGTACCATTAGCTTATATCGCACCACCACCTCTTAGTGCACTTCTTCACCATCACCACCATCAACATCACCACCATCATCATCATCAGCATCAAGCGTTAAAAATCGTTCCTCACATTCATAGATTTATACCAAAGACAAGAATATTCATAAGACCAGTGACTTCTTATAGAATAAAAACCATTAAAACTCCTGCGGGTTTTACGAAGTACGGCCCACCCAATGTAAAAAAAATTGTGAAAAGATATCCCCAAAAGATTCAATCGAAATCTCGTGACATCGAACTTACTACATATCACCCTATACACAGATACCCCAGCGGGGTACCTAAAGTATAAAATAATGTAAGGTGAATTTATAGTCAAATACACTTGTTAAATGTTACACTTTTAGTTAAGGTTGAATGTATTGTAAATAAATATTATATTTATATTTTTTAGAACTCCTTTGTTTATTTCAATTGTATATTTCATTATTTTATTTCTATAGAGCTGTGATTCTCAACCTTTTTTTTTTTTTGCGGCACATATTTAACGATTTCAAAATTTGGCGGCACACAAAGAGAAATTATTTACTACGACACACTGCATAATTAGTTTATGACAAAAATTTTAAATATACGAATTATTTTTTTTTGTGGATTTAAATATATATTCATGTTCAAAATATTTTTCTTTTTAAATGATATAATTTAATTATATTAACATTATTATTATATATATTTGCAAAATTTGGCGGCACACAAAAGTGCCGCGGCATAGTGGTTGAGAATCACTGCTATAGAGCATTCAATCACGAATTCTAAAAAGTAATAATATACATATTGGATAGTAAAAATAGTCCTACTGTAAGACATAAAAAGTCAATATCAATCTTATATAATAATATAACATATCTATATATCTTCTGATATATATTTAATATAACATATTTTTTTCTTTCGGCGTTGTTACGATTGACTACTTTTGAAAATTCCGTTATGAATGTTTAAAACGAACACATATTAATTTATTTAATATGCCTGAATATGTATTATATTATATAATAGGTTTTAATTTATAATTTTTTAAAAATGAAAAAGAAAGAAAGAAAAGCTTCACACTGTCTCCCGCACACAGCAGAGTAAGGAAAGGGAACCTAGTGTTACTGAGTGTTAAGACACTCCGTTCCCTACTTTACGCCGAATTCTGGAGGCATGGCGTGTTGAGTGAAATAATTTTATTTCTTTATATTTTTTAAAAGGCCCGTGTTTCTCGTTGTTTGTAATATTTAGCTAATCACGATTTTTACATATTTGTTTTATACTTAAAAGTAAATCTCAATTTTTTAAGAAAATATGAAATATTTCTTCTGCTCAAAGTATGCAAAAGCCAAAAGTATTTATGATTTTAAGGCCAGTAGGTACATAACTGAAATGATCAAATTAAATTCAAGTTCTGCAATTCCTCTCGAATTCTACATGTTAGATGTTAAGGCCTGTCGTGGCGCAGGGGCACAAGCGTGCGACTGCAAGCTCGGCACGTTGTAGGTTCGATACCCACTCAAGGAAATAGAATATTTAATTGTGGCGAACGCGACACTTACCAGATCCCTACAACCTATATGAATTATATATAAAATATTATATATATAAATAAAACATTATTACATAATATTTTAATTTCCTCGTTCTGGTAACGAGGCAAAGCGCGGCGTTGAGTTCCGCCACACAACACGCAATACCTCCAGAATTTGGGGGAAAATAAGAAACGGGAACAAAGGGGCCGTTCAAGTATTACGTAAGCAGTTTTTTTGCAATTTTTATTTCCTTCAACCGACAGTTCTATAAACAAATTGTATGTGTTGTTTATAAGAACCGTCGTAGTGCAGTGGGACAGCGATTCACTGTAAAAACGATGAAGGTTCCACAAAACGAAGGTTCTCTCTGCCTATCACGCTATGCATGTGAAAGCGTGATATTTTATAAAAAGATACACATATATACCAACCGAATTGAGAACGTCCTCTTTTTTGAAGTCGCTTAAAACATACACACATATATCTAGTAACTATGGGATGCAGTATGCTCAATACATTTTCTTTGTCTCCTTTTTCAAAATATTTTTATAATAAAAAAATAATTAAAAAGTTTCCTATGTGCAAGCACGGCTAAGCACATTAAGAAAAAAAAAAATTTTATGCATTTCATTAAGTACATTACTGAATATTAATTACATAAGTATTTTCAATATATTTCTGGCGTAACTGTAAAGTACTTAGGCATTTTAATTTAGTAAATTGTTTTAGATAATAGTAATAATCGATTCAGGCGGAAAGTGGAGAACGAAATGTCTTGGCTAGCTCTATTCACTCTAGCTTATCTCTGTCAACCTATGAGAGATAAAGTTATTTTTTTATAATCAATTTAAATTTACACAAAAATGGCAGTTACGACAAAAATGACAGTTATGATGACAGCATAAGCTTCGTGATAACATTGGAACAGATCTATCAAAGATTTTTTTTTATTTCCCTTTTTATGCCACACATACCTGCTATATACGGTAAAAAAAAAATGTCTTTTCTATATCGTCCATGTGCTGACATTCAAATTATGTTGTCCAATTATGCGTTATCAGTCAGATTCGGCTTGTTGTCGTAATCGACAACGTCGAGCACGCGTCCCGAATGCGATCGTAGCTAACTAGTTGAGCCTGCAATATAGTGATGAAACCTACAAGGTGAGTCTTACTCCTTTTGTATAAAAGGTACATATTGTCGCCAAGATTTATACATTACTTTGACATCTGTAGATCAACACAACATTTTTTTTAAAACATTCAACATGTTCGGAAAGGTAAAGAAATTAAATTGTAATATTATTTATAATTTTATTGTTTTTGCTAGCAAAATATAATAATATATGTTTTGTTTACAGATCGTATTCCTAGCCGCCATCGCCGTAGCCGTCGCTAAACCCGGTATACCTGTAGCTGCGCCACTGGTAGCCGCCGCCCCTGTGGTAGCTCCAGCTCCTTTTGTTACAGCATCCAGCTCTCAATACATCTCAAGGAACTATAATGGCGTAGTAGCAGCACCTCTGGTGGCGGCACCAGTTTATGCTCCAGCAGCTAAGATTGTAGCACCCGCTGCTTCGTATGTGGCTGCTCCTGCTTCTTACTTGGCTGCTTCTCCCTACGTAGCGGCTGCTTCCCCATACGTTGCTGCTGCTTCTCCATATGTTGCAGCTCCTTACTACGCTTCAGCCCCTATTGTTGCCCTTAAATGATAAGACTGCTACTTCCTAACAAATAAACAAAAATTATACCTTGTATCTTGTTTTATTTTAATTTACTTGTAGGTTATTTAACATGTAGGTATTCTTATTTTGAAAATATGCAGTTTATTTGTAAATTCTTACTATAATTTGATGAGCTTCTACTTAATATACACATTTTTCTAAATAATTCTAATGAATATTCTAACGTGAATTACGTGATCCTTTTATAAAAGGACGTACAGTCCCCGAGGCGTAAGCTGAGCTTTGAATTTTGTGAGTCACCAATAATAAAGTTAGAAAAAAAGCTTTCAAAAATAAAATTTATTATTAGTCATAAAAAAAATTAACCTTAAAAAAACATCAATTCTTATACGCCGGATTTGCATCCTCTACATTTCCACTCTCATCTGTTGTATAAGTGTGCTAATTATGAATTGCTACGTTATTCCATCGACACAGGGTATAACTACAATTTTTTTTTCTTCTATTACTGCTTGACCACATATATATTTTAATTTTTGTAAAGCGATGGTGCCAACTTCTAATAAATTTTAACACTTTTATTAAATCAAACATAAAATAATATTCAAATTTACATTATTTTTTTTATTATTTTATATGCTGCCAGTACAATTGGAGTTACTGCATAGGATGCGCCGAGCCTCCAGTTTACTCCTCGGCCGACTTTTACGTCATAGCTGAAGCAAATTTATTTTTTTATAGCACAATTTGGTAAACATGAGTGCGTTGTTTTTAGTAAACAACTAGTTTCTTCGTTCTCATTTCACTTGTCAATCTCCGTTCATCATGCATGCACAGCAACGGCGCGGCGTTGTGATGATAAAAACAAAAAAAATTGGAGAATACAGATGTAAATTTCTTTTTACACTTGTCTTAAATAATACTTTTATTCACTCTATATTCTTAATTTCTCATCAAATTGTACAATTCATAATCATTTTTTGTATAAAATAATAGATATCTCTTGGATTCGAATCTTATTATCCTTCTATTATGAAGCTTTACTTTTTTAACACACGAAAGATGCCACACTCGTGGCGGCATATTTTCCTTTCATTTACTGGAAAGAGACAGTGTTCAGGATTGTCCCAATTATATAGATCATGATTGACCAAAGACTTTGCTGAAACTGTACTATTACTGAGTTTCAACATGGATTTCAGCCAGGATGGGACACTTTGGCCGCCACTTCTACATTCAGAACTTTCTTGGCGGCATACAAGGAAAAACTGAGAGCATGGGGCTTTCTTAGACTTTGTAATTAAATATCTGTTTCTAAATGATGAATATATTATAGCATTTACGATTCACAAAATTTTTGTATTACAGTGCTCTACTTAAATTATATAACTCACTTGCATAAAACTTTGGGGATCCCGAATGTAAGGTTATGGGGCCTCGAAATAATTTGTTTTTCTTTCCAACTGAGTTTCAAATTCACATATGGCCAAGAGACCCTGACCGAAACACTTAAATAATACCATAGAAGTTCTGTTACTTACAATCAGCTTGAGGTTTTGTAAATTGTATAATTACTTAAATATTCCAGTCGTAACGCACTGGCACAAAGTGTGACTGTAAAACCGACTGGTTGTGGGTTCGATACCCACTCGAGGAGATAAAATATTTACTTAAATTTATATTTCATTTAAGTTAATATTTCATCTCCTCGAGTGGGGATCGAACCCACAACAAAAAATTTACATTTCTTCGTTTTGGTGTCAAGGAAAAGCGCGGCGTTGAGTTCTGTCACTCAACACGCAATGCCTCCAGAATCCGACAGAAAGTGGGGAACGGAGTGTCTTAACACTAGGTTCCCTCTGCCTACCCTGCTGTGTGTAGGATACAGCGTGAAGCTGATTTAATTTATTTTTTTATTTTATTTAAATATTATGTACAATATAAATGTTAAAAAACAAAATGATAATAAAGGTATCGCCAACAAAAGTAAATATATAATATACTGTGTAATAATTCTTTGTGATAATAATTTTTATATATTCCTGTATGGTAATACGTGTGAAGTTACGTAAACTTGTTTACAATAGCTCCCATTATTTCTCCAGTCTAGAGTTTCAAGGAAATCAACAAGTCCTTGGCAAAACTAAGTGTGGCTTTATACATTGTTACGTATAGAAGCCATTAAACAAAGAGAACAATTCAATTTATTTATGCCTTCGATAGTATTATAAATGTGTTTCTAAATATTTGCGCGTTTGATATGTAACGTGGCATTTAATTTTCTTTTTATGTTTTGTTACCCTTTAAGTTCTATGGAATATGTTACTGTATTAAACTAAAAAACTAAACATATGAAAAACAAGCTATTATTTGTGAAAATGTTTAGACAAGTTGAAATAAAAAAGGATATTATTTTCGCTAAATTTCATTTAAATATTATTATTTTTATGTTATAGCTCTGTGTGTGCAACTCGTCCTGGTCAATAAATTCGTCAACTAACAGAAAGCGCAGTCGAAATTTTTGGAGATTTTTTTTAAATGTTTTAAAACATTTTTTATTATTATTGTATTGTCTCTTATAATCAAATCAAATTAAAAAAAAATAAAAGAAAACGACAATAAAAAAGATTAAAAGGTAAATTTCGTCTATGAAAACTTGTATTTTTTTTTCAGGAAACCAAGATACAATGTTATTGGTGTACCTATCTTTTGTAGACTTATGGAGCTCTAGAGTTCAAAGGCTTGAGCTGATTTTGATGAAGATACGTAAATCTTTGTTTTAATACTAAAAGTCCTAAGGAATAAAAAATGGATTTCATATCAATAGATATAATAGATATCATAAGATATCAATAGATATTTGAAAATTATAGATATTTAGTTTTAATTATTTAATTTTAAAGTAATATTTACAAAGGATACGCCCACGCCCCTTGGATCCAATGCAAACCTATTAAGCTGTGGTATATATAACTACATATTATCGAGATAGGGTGAAATTCCTATACACTTATTACTACTTATTTTAACGTCACTGTAGGGAGAGATGTCATTCCTAAGACTCATTTTTTATTAAGAGATACTTCTCTTTAGAAATATGTTGATATTTTGTTGAAACATCTAGTACCAAAATGTTCGAGATTAAAATAATTACTTAGTTTAAATATAGATAATAATCGTGAGAATCATAGATCATAATTTATTTTACAATTAAATTTCATTTTACAGGGAGCATCACAAACTTACAGTTAACTATCTTGTAATTTAATAATCCTAGATATTAAATAATCATTTTAATATATTTTTACAAAATATAATTTTTGATACATAAAATACTGTCATACACATAATTTCAAATAATTAAGTCCAGTATAACAATCATCAGGGTAATTTAGTAATTTTTATATTGCTCGTACCATCTCTCTTACGCGTCCTGAATGCGCTCACAAATAATGAGTATCGCCCGTGTACCAAAAGTGATGAAACATACAAGGTGAATCTTACTCTGTTTGTATAAAAGGTACGTATTGTGATCACATTTTATACAGTACTTTCAGATCTTCAGATCAAAACAACAACGTTAAAACAATCAACATGCTTGGAAAGGTGCTTAACTTAACTTAACTTATAAATAGCATTTTTTAAATCGTATCTTAATTGTGAAATATAATATTGTATATATTTTTTGTATTGCAGATCATCTTCTTAGCCGCTATCGCCGTAGCTGTCGCTAAGCCTGGCATACCTGTAGCTGCACCATTGGTAGCCGCCGCCCCTGTGGTAGCTCCAGCTCCTTTTGTTACAGCATCCAGCTCTCAATATATCTCAAGGAATTATAATGGAGTGGTATCTGCACCACTAGTGGCTGCACCTGTCTATGCTCCAGCAGCAAAAATCGTAGCACCCGCTGCTCCATATGTAGCCGCTGCTGCTCCTTACGTGGCCTCTTCACCATATTTGGCTGCTGCTTCCCCATACGTTGCAGCCGCTTCCCCATATGTTGCAGCTGCCTCCCCATATGTTGCGGCTCCTTACTATGCCTCTGCCCCAATTGTTGCCCTTAAGTGAAAAGACTGTTTATGCTATCTGAACGAAATAAATGAATTGATATATTATGACATTTGTTATTTTTGCAAGCTTGATTATAAAACAAGAAAAGATTTTGGAAGGTATACTTCCATATATAACATCAAATATAAATTATTTGAATATAAAATAATATAAAATAGTATTTATAATATTTAAACAAATTATATTGAAGTATTAATATACATGTACTATTTTAGTACAATTTAACTAAAATAAAAATGGTCCAGGTAAAAGCATATCTGTCCTATTTTTAAATACTGTCTGAGAAATCATTGTTTTTTTTATTTCCATCTTACCTTTAAAAAAAGGCAATTTCATCGATGTATGTATACAATATAGTTTATCCACTCGTTAGCGTTCTTAGAATTGCTTATAGCATCTTCTTTTGAATACAAATTCTTAACCTACTCGCGCGGTGCTTCATTATGAATTCAATACGAACATGGTAATTCTGCGAACGTTGCTCGATTTACAGTCTATGTTCGTGAACTACTTAAGTATGATGATAAAATTTATTTTTAAATGTTATGAAACAGAGCCGCCGTTTTTCACTATTCTTATTGCGGCGTTGAGTTCTGCCACTCAACACGCAATGCCTCCAGAATTCGGCAGAAAGTGGGGAACGGAGTGTCTTAACACTAGGTTCCCTCTGCCTACCCTGCTGTGTGCGGGATACAGCGTGAAGCTAATTTATTTATTTTTTTTTTTTTATCAAATATGTTTTCATTTTTTTTTCTTGTAGTGTACTGATCTATGTTAGTAAGTACTCGTTTTATATTAAGAATATTTATAGATAGTTTATATAAAATATTAAGTAACTTTAGAATTTAATAAAACTTTTAAAAAATCTAGATTTACTCATTAAGCTTAAGCCTAACCACGATAAAGCATCTTGTATATTTGTTGTCTGCCACTCAACACCCAATGCCTCCAGAATTCGGCAGAAAGTGGTTAAAGAAGTGTCTTAACACTAGATTCCCTCTGCCTACCCTGCTGTGTGCGGGATAAAGCGTGAAGCTGATTTAATATTTTTTTTTATTTTTAGTATTTTTCCATAGAGTACGGTAAGGTACGGTACATTAAGAATTCTAAATATTTATTTACATCATTTTATATATAAAATGCGCCATAGAATAGTCATCTCAACCACGGAATTATATATGACAAGATTCGATTTGCCTATTCCGCAAAATGATGAAGAGTATCTTGAGATAACTAAATATAAGCATGTACATAGGTTTACTACTACTTCTACTTTCATTTATAGACATTGAATTTTAAATGAATAATCAAATTTCGATTATTTTTATAATAATGAACAATTTTAGATATTCTACTAAAACTTGTCAAATACTCTACTTTGAACAAGCGTGGTTACTAAATAAAAACAAACACTCAATAAAATATAATAAGATCAAAAAATAAAACTTAATTAAAAATTAGTGATCCTTAAGATCTACAACATAATTAATATTAGAAATATAAAAAAATATTTATTAAATATTAAAATTAAAAAAGAATTTTCAGCAGTGTTTTTTGTTTGGGAACTTTTGTCAGTTGGATTTTTTTAACAATTATCCTTTACAGCTTTTTATGAATACTTTGCACTGTATCCCGCAAACAGCGGGTTAAATACAGGAACCTACCATCCTACTATCGAGACGTCTAAGTATCAGAATTGACCACGCAACATTACAAAATATTAAATTACATAAAACGTCCTTTGATGGTCAAGTGTGCGGCACATTCGGTAATCCATAATGTCCGCGTCGACACCTAATTGAGCATGCGCATGTCCTGGCGATGGAAAGTGAAAACAATGATGACCAATATAGACGCAACGCTTGCAACAGTATGAAGTATATAACGTCCTGTGACACGTTGATATAATATACTCCTTCATTTTCATTCGACTGACCAAGTCGCGACACTCAAAAATATGTCTTTAATAAGATTAGTAAGTGTTAATGACCTTGTGACTAAGGCGTAATAATTTAAAAAATATATATATTTTTTAAGAATATTATTAAACTATAGTATTTTAACACATTAATTTTTTTTTCAGGTCATTTCTATCGCCGCCCTCATAGCCAGCGGCCATACTAGTGGAATTGGTCATATAGTACCGGCAATAAAATCACTGTCTGTAGTTAGATATGCGCCTTTCTACAGTTTCCCTAATGGAGTACGTTCCATCCACGCTATAGCACCTACAGTTCGTGCTGTTGCTCCGTTAGCGCCAGCAGTACCTGCAGTACCAGCTCCAGTGTTTCCTGCTCCAGCGCCCGTTTTCCCTGCTCCAGCGTCCGTTTTCCCTGCTTCAGCTCCAGTATTGCCAGCTCCAGCTGTTTTCTCCGCACCAGCTCCTGTGTTCCCTGCACCAGCGCCTGTGTTTCCTGCACCTGCTCCAGTTTTCCCAGCCCCAGTTTACCCATCAGCGCCAGCCCCAGTGTACCCAGTGGCTCCGGCACCAATATTTAGAGCTTTGCCAGCTCCTGTTCCCGCACCAGTGCTACCAGCTCCTGCATACCCTCAAGCAGCATTTTTACCTAGAGTAGCACCTCTTCCTGCAGTGCTACCATCAGCACCAGTGTACACTAGAGCTATACACGCACCTTTCTCACCTATTGTAAGACCAGTTGCCCCAGCATTTTTACCTGCTCCAACCCCCGTATTTGCTAAAGCATACTCATTCCCAGCTCCGTTGTTACCGGCACCAGTGATAAAACATGCGGCGTGGAAATGATTCTAGTCCTGAATTAGGTTAAGATGTTGTTATGTTAAATGTAGAAACTTGTTATAATTGTTATAGCTTGTAAAGCCATTTTTATACTTGAAATATAAAAACAATGAAACTATTAAATATTTGTATATTTTGTTTTAATCTGTACACGATGAGAGATGAGATGGAGGCAATATTTGAATTTGATGTCAAATTCAAACATTAATTACATTGGAAAAATTAAAGAAATTAAATCGGTAATATACTATACTAGTTGCATATTTGATATATTTGTAATTTTTAAAAGCAACTTCACACTTTTTCGTGAACAATGAAACATATTTCAAAATATACATAAACATATTTAATTTTGTTTTACATAATTTTTATATTCAAATATCAGTAAAAGTAGTAGTATTATGAAGAGACCAGGTCGTGGCGCAGAGGCACAAGTGTGTGACTATTAAATTTGACAGGTTATGGATTCGATTCCCACTTGAGAAAATGAAATATTTAATATTTTTATTTTCTTCGCTCTGGTGTCGAGGCAAAAACGTGGCGTTAAGTTCCGCCCCTCAACATAACATAGATACAGCGTGAAGCTGAAGCTGAATAGTATATATTTATATTTTTTATATATATTATATATGTATATAATAATCTTTATTTTTTTCATGTTATTGTTTGACCAGTCCACTGCCTGTGTAGGATGATAATCATGATAATTGTCAAAAAACTCAGTATAATTTTTGTGTCTTTATCTGTCTGTTCGTTTGTTCGCGAATCACGCAAAAACTACCAATGTACTATGTATTTAATTTAAAGTACCAAAATTTTACCAGTGGTAAAAGCCTAGGGTCATCTTATTCAGATTTCATCTCGGTTTTTTATTTTAGTTTCCTTAAAAAAATTAAACGAATGAACCGAAAAATACAAATTATTTAAAATACCGCTAACTACTCGATGGAAGTGAATGAATTTTGTCATGGTAGTAGTTTAAGACCTAAAGCATCTTATAGGATGTTTTTCATCATGTTCAGTTTAATTTTAGTAGCAAAAATAAAAATGTGACACAGTCAAATTACGTCGATTATATGCATATGAAGAAACATTATGTGATTTTAATTTTATTCCTTTTTTATTTAGTAAAAGGAAAAAAGGTTCAATTAAACGTTTTTTTAATCTACCGTTAATATTATTCTAAACGACATTGGTGACAATAAAAAAAACAAAATAGTGGGTATCGTCGGTACCAAGTATCATTTAAATATTTAAAGTTTAATTCTACAATTTCATTAATATGTATTTTCTCCTTTTAAATATTAAACCTTAACCGGTTTAATTTTTCATGCGTTAATTTTTGTTTTGCCATAACTTCCAAGATCCAAGATATTAAATAAAAATGTCTAGTGTAATAAACTATCATATAGTGCATGTAAAATATTAGGGAATTTAATTGATAACAGTTGTTTGCGATCCTTCTTTAATAACTAATTTCCTAAATATATATGCGTATATCGCAATTTTTATAGATCTGTATAAGAGAATAATTTCTCTGTTACTATTATTTAGACAACCCAAAAATATATAGTTAATATACATTTTATCCTTTATCTTGTCATTCCTTGTCGTGGCAACTGGACAGGAAAAAATATATATTTTTTTAAGTATATTTGGGCTATGTTGTAAATCAAACAATCATATTATTTATATAAAGAAATATTTATTTTTTTGTAAATAAAAAAAAATACAAAATGTATAAAAATATACTAATAATAAGTCTTTTGTGAAGGAAGGTCAACTAGTTTATCTTTAAGTCTATCGAACAAAAGCTGGAGCAACGCCGATGGGAGCACGGAAGAAGGGAGAAGCTGCGGCATAAGGATAAGCTGCAGAAATGGGTGCAGGAAGTGCGTAAGAAGCCGCAGCGTAAGGGGCTGGAACTATAGGTGACGCTGCATATGCTGCTCGCACCGCAGGTGCAGCAAGGTATGGAGCGGCACCAAGAGGAGCTGCAAAAGCGGATGCGTATCTAGCCGCTATCGGTGCTCCCAATGGTGCGGCTAGTGGTGCAGCCAATGGCGCAGCTAGTGGTGCACCCAATGGCGCGGCTAGTGGTGCAGCCAATGGTGCGGCATAAGGTGCGGCAAACGGCGCAGCCAATGGTGCAGATATGGGGGCAGCATAAGCAGCTACTGCAGGTGCAGCAACTAGAGCACTCCGACTCTCAATATTCACTTGAGATGCGTACGGTGGAATATTTTGTGGTACAGCATGAGCGTAACCAACTTGCGCTGGTGCAACTAATGCCGCTGCCTGCACACTGCATTCTGCTCCAACAGCAAAAGCTGCAGCAATTAGGACGATCTGCAAATATATAAGAAATATAAATTGAAACACATATTATTTATAAAATCTCAAGTATTTTACTAAGAAAAAATAGATTCTTACAGATTTAAAGGCAAACATTTTGTTTATTTAGAATAAGACCTTCCTTATTGAAAAAAAGATGCGAACTGTGTCTGTCAACCAAAAGTTAAAGCCTTTTATACGTTGTTTATTGTAATTCAGAATACGTATGGCTAAATAAACATTTGGTGGGTTGCGGTCGATCAATTGGGATTCGTAGTGGCTCGCGTAGAGAAATGGATCACATTAGGAAACTTTTTTCACTGTCAATTCTGCGTGAATGCATTTTTTATTTGCAATGTCGCAAGCATATTTATGTTTCTCGAATACTTTATTTACTTTTTTTGTATGCCTTATAGGTATTGTAGTTATACCTGGATATGTTTTCTTTTTATATTAAGTCACAAAATAATAATTTTTAAAAAATGAATTTGTTATAATTTTGAATTTAAAAAAAATAATTAGAAAGCGCTTTAACCACAATTCAAAGTAAAAAGTAAACAACTCGTTATCTATAATGTTAGGTATTTCTGGGAAGGGTGTCCGCGTAAATTTTGAAATATCTAATTCAGATGGTAAGAAGTAGGTTAAAATAGCATTAAAATATTTTAGCAAAAACAGGTGAAATTCATTAAAGCGTGTCAATACCTATTATTCAGTGTGAGATATGTCTATCTGTCTATAGAAAAAATTTAGACGTCATTTTAATTTTTCCAAAACCTAACTATACCTACATATTTTCATTTTTTCGTTAACATTTAATATTTTACAATAATGACTGATACTGAAATAGATTTGTAATTCTAATTTCTGAAATTAAAAAAAGAAATATATTTCAAAAATAAATACTTGGTCGTGTCTGTTTGTAAAATACTTTTCCTCTTCGGCTGTTATATAACATACGGTGAAATTGATGTGCACAAAGTCTAAATTAGAATGCATTGCTCGTCAACCGAGTCTGGGTCAAAAATCGTGGTGCCAACTGCGATATCCTACGCATTAACCGACTACGTATGCTTTGGACGTGCCATTGCCCAACGAAATGAACACTTGGTATATAACGGGATGGTAACCAACAGAGAGTACATTCTATCGAATTCTTTCGTATAATCACCTGTGAGAAGTCACCGAATCAAGCAAAATGATCGCCAAATTCACCGTAAGTAAATAAAATTTAATAAAATAAAAAAAAAAAAAGCGACATAAATATAATATTGTAAATTTACAATCTTTTTACAGGTTATCTTTGCCCTCACAATCGCTGCTGTCCACTGTGGCGTAGTACCCTTAGCTGCAGCGCCAGCTGCTCTGGTGGCTCCTGCTGTAGTTCCTGCAGCCTACGCCGTGGCTCCTTACGCTAGCTCCTATTCCGCTCACGCTGTCAACCATGCAGTAGCTGCACCCGTCGTAGCCTCTGCCCCAGTTGTAGCTGCTGCCCCCTATGTTGCACCATCTCCTTATGTTGCCGCTGCATCACCATACATTGCAGCACCATCCCCTTACGTCGCCGCAGCTTCCCCTTACGTAGCTGCTAAATACATTTCCTCTCCTTACCTCCTATAAGAATTTTCGGCGATATCATTGCCTGGTGACCTGCTCAAAAATGCTGTGTTATATTAATATGTATATGTATGTATATGTAATATCCTTATAAATAGAGAATAAATATGTTTTGTTCCATATATTTTAATATTATTTTAAAAATCCAAATATTTAAAAAATGTAGTAAATCAAAATTAAATCAACTTCACGCTGTATCGTTTTTTTGAGGCATTGCGACACTGGTCGACTCAACACCGGGTTTTGCCTGGGTGTCAGAGCTAAAGAATGAAAATATTAATAAATAATAATTCATTTCCCCGATTGGGGATCGAACTCACGACCGTCGCGTTACTGTCGCAACCCAACGACGGCCTCAAAAAAGTATAAAAAAAACATTAAAATATAGCTATTGAAATAAATGGATTATGATAGTACAAATTGATTATTTGTATAGAATTTTATATAAAACAATGTTATTTTTCAAGTAAGTTCATTAATACATGCCTATATCACTACATATGTCTTATCACTATAAGAAAATATACCAAGTCAGCTGACCGTTAGATTAGTGTCATTGAAACGCCCTGCCCTCGTTTAACACATGCTTATTTTCTGTTACAGACTACAATTACAAATACATTACTACACAAACATTATAAATTATTTATTTTTATATTTATATAAATAAATAGCGATATTTAAAAATAATTGTATATTGTCCATTTAATATGATCGAAAAAATATATATAATTAAAAAAAAATCAGATATTCAACGAACTAAATATAAGTTAAAATTTAAAAACATATTGACATCCGTCAATAAAAAAGCGAGCCTATATGATCTATGGTCGCCGACGTTTGTGACGTCACACTACCTTAATCGAGATCGACACAAAGGGATTTTTTCAGTGTCCTTCATTGCGTAATACACTAAATACTGCTCAAGACGTGTGATGTTACGTCACACTTTTATATATTTTTTTTTTATATTTGTAAATAATTTCATAGTTCTATAACTTCTTAATTTATTGGACTATTTAAGATTTTTTTGACAGTGTCTTTAATTTTAATATGCCAACCTATCAGAATGAACGAAAGAGCACAGAACAGAAGGAATGAAAAAACAATACTATCAGAATGTACCAATAGTGTCTTAACACTAGGCTCTTTAGCATTCTGTTATCCGGGAAACGTTGTTAAGGTAAAAATAAAAGTAAATAACACGGTGTTTTAAGCTTAGCTCTGCACAAAGGTGTTCTATAGTATTCATTTAATATTGATATAGATCTATAAGTATCATACATTATAAGTAAGCAATTTCCATGACGGTAAAGAGAAATAAATTTTAATTCGTTCACTCATACACCTAAGATATTACGTACTTGGACCAAGCATTTTTGAGCATTTCATGAATATAATAATATAAAATATTATTAAGAATACGTTTGACATTGAACGATATTAAATAGTGTTTTTATACATAAATTTGTGATATGTAGTAGTCAAGTATTGTTTTAGGTTTTTTTATTTCCTTAGTATCCTCCGCTTTTCATTGAAATCAAATTTCAAAAATGTTTGCTCTCAGTAGTTTTGATCACAAAGAAAATGAAAATATATTTTGTTTGTACTCTTCCTATAGAAATGTCGATAATTTTTTACTTAGCCGGAACTTAGTGTCATCATTGTATTGTGTAAGATACTTAAGTTAAATAATGGTCTTTGACGAAATAACTATGGTGATGTATAGAAATATCTCCAATTTTTTAAGGAAACTGATGAATTTGTATCGACTTTTAATTCAAAATAAATCAATTATGTTTAGTCATTGGTATTTAATCGTGGCTGCCTCACGTTAAGCACTAAATAGATAGTGGAGAACGGAACGGAACGTCTTAATGGGATCGTCTTTACACAATTTTTTCAGGTGCTCTCTCGTAGCTAAAAAAATTTGGTTAGACCCGTAAAAACAGCGTAAACGCAACCACCCAGCTTGATTTAAAAATACAATGTATAGAAAATAGTACAAAAAAATTAAACGAATGAAAAACTAATTTTGATAATAGAACATATTATCAAAATTACTCGGTCGTAATAGTTATAGACAGAGAATGACTGGAATTAAAAATAAGTTCAACTAACAACCAAGTGTTTTAAGTACTGTTGGCGACAAAATGAACTATATTTTTAATGAAAAATAAGACTTTTGAAAGACCAACATGAGTTTAATTAATGAAAATTATTATGATAGATTTAAATAAAAATTACCACACCCAGTTTACCAAGTTTTATAATGACTTGTCATTATAAAGAGTCGAAATTAAAAAAAATTAAACCTTCTGTTTTTTCGTATTAAAACTATAGATGTTAGCGTATATTAGCGTATTAGTTAAAAAAAGAAACAAATATATTTTATTACATCATGAAATAATTCAAATATCATCAAAAACATAAATGTGAAATAAGAGTCAAGTTCAATATTGAATAATGCGTCGTTCTTGATTTTACTGACAAACAAATCTATATGGGTGTCAAATTGTCATACTGGATTACAATCCAGACTAATGACTTAAATCGATTTTTTACGTACAGGTTTATATATATTTGCAAGTTACTATATTTTTACTTATTACAAGATTTATACTTTACGTTACGTTATACTACGTTTATTGGTAATTAAAAAGTTAAATTTTGGGCTTGAAATACTTTTCAAATGAACACAGAATATGCTTGTACTTATATAGATGTCGATTCTTTTGTGTTTGAGTAAAATCGATTAAGACGATTAATATTTTTTATTATATATCATTACTTTTTGTAAATAAGTTATTACTATGAATCATTAAAATTATTTAATTTTCCTACGCCCTGTGAGCTAATTAAATTTTTATGACAACTTGTAAACAAGTTCACACAAGTGTTATAAATTACAAAAAATAAACATTTAGTTTGTTTAATATTTTCTGTGAACTAATTCGTAGATTGAATATGGGCGCAACATGTATAGATTATGTTTTTTGTCGTTGCGAGATTTTTGAAAAACGAATTATTACTAATCTGAGCTTGGATTATGTGGTCCAAAATTTTTAGTTATAGATAAAATAGTCACAGAACGTAAACAAATAACAATTAGACCAATCATTGAAAATAAAATTAATTGTTTTAATCGTTAAGTGACAGAAAAAAAATCAAACCTACAAAAAACTGGATAAAATCCTAATAAGTTGTATTGCAAAATTTTAATTTACTCTCAATAGAGCTTGAAAATATTTTTAACATAAAACAAATATATAAAAACATGAAGTTAAATTTTAACGTCTGGGCAACTGTTGGTATATCGAAATAAGAACAAAGTGTACGAATTAAATAGTATAAGGCAATGGAATCAGGGCCCGGCGTTCTTGTTAAAACTTAGAAATTATTTAAAAATATTTAAAAAGGTATGTGTATCCAGGCTAAGTTTATGTACGAGTGTATGAGGTAAAAAAAAAATTAAATAAAGCTTAAAATTAAAGCTACATGGGATGCTATAGAGTGTCAGTGAATCTGTTAAATTAAAACTTAACAGTGTAATTTTACATTCAGATGTAGAAGTGGTAAATACTTTCCAATTTTTTTCGAAATGTCTAATGAAGTAACACGTTCACTGCCATCATATTTTTGGGAAATAATAATAATATTAAAAAAACCATGTAAATAGACAAAATGTTGTGTTTAACAATGTATCGCTATATTGCTATTTTCGTTGTATTTTATCTAGTTGAATGCTGCTATGGGGCAGTGCTGCAGATATAAATTCAATACAATTCATTCTCCAAAAAAAAAGATATGACCTAAGAGCTCGAGATTCTCTGCGAGATGGTTTAAACGATGCAGGTATTATTAGTCACTTCACAATTTGTATACTATAAAATTGTTATGTAGTCGGATTAATACGAACATATTATATTATACAATGTCATAGTAAAGTTAGTGACAGACGACGAAGAAAAAGATAAGTATGTTACGCTGAGTTTTCACCTCGAAAATACGTGTATGTAATAAAATTCCGCAATGTATTCTAAGTTTTATGCTACAATAATTTAAAGTATCTTTAAAAATATGACTAACAAAAGCTTATTACATTGTTCAAGAATATTTACAGGATATAGATGTACTGAATTAATGTCTATTGAATTCATAGCAGGATAGCTGCCAGTTCATGTAATAATTAAATTTTACCATTGACATTGAAAATAGCAGCTGTTAGGTTTCTTGTCAGCTTGTCTTGTCTTGTCGGATTAAAAAGTTCTTACAATAGTCTATTTGATTAAAGAATATTTTCAGGTGTAGTAGAAAATAATTTTCATTTGTATATTATTTATAAATGTCACTTTGGTACCAAAAATCAAGTTTCTAAAAGCTTTTTATGATTTTGTCAGTCACATAAATACCTAGCTGGCCTTATGTGTTATATGTACAATAAATAGTTAACGATTTGTAACAGCTTTAAAAATATCTTGAAATGGTTCATAAGCAAACGCTGCGTTGTCGGTTTTTTTGAACTTGGCTGAACGTGCTACCGCATGCCTTGATCATAAAGCGTAAATATGTCTTTTGAGGTGCTCTTCAAATTAGAGTTATTTTAATATAGGTAGATCACATAGATAGATTTAGAAAAAATTATTACAAAATAAATATTTATCAATTATTTTAGTACCTTGAAGTATAATATAATAAACACATTCAAATGACAATGATGAAATCGGTATATACTATTACATATATTTTATCGTAAATTTTGTTTATGTTTGGAAACCGACAACTGTTTTAATTTACTGTCTAAATTGTAATTTTGAAAGGCGTGGTAGAGTATTGAAAATTACGAAACTAAATCTGTGCCAATATTTACTAGTTCCTTAACAGTTTATATATAATTTACATTATAAACAATACAAAGTATACATCGAACTGAGATTTTAATGATAATTATGTTACTTAAACAACACATAAAGTTATATACCAAATTATATTACAATCTTTTTTGCCTGCTAGTAGATCCTCTTATGTGATTCTTTGATATGTTATAAAACGGACTTTCATATGGTCGACATATATTCATAAAATACTTACAATTTTCAGAACAAAAAAAAATATCTTCCATACCAAAAGTATTATTTCATAAACAAAATATAGGTTAAAGAAACGAAATATTTAATATTTTCATTTCCTATGGTGTCATCGAGGCGCGGCGTAGAGTTAACACGCAATGCCTCCAGAATTGTATAGAAAGTGGGGAACGGAAGTGTCTTAATGGGAATGGAGTGTCTAGGTACCCAGGTACCCTCTGCCTCCCGTGCATGAAGTTAAGAAAAAAAAAAAGATACTAAATATTTGTCACTAACTGTACTTACAACAGATTGTATCTGATATAGATGACCTAAACTCAGCCTGCGTTAGGATTGGACAGATTTGGCCAAGCTATGTCTTAAAGTACTATAAAAGCTCTGTAGGGCTTGTCCCTAAGCACATTCGTTTCGATATCCTTTCTCGTTTCTAACAATCCTACGACCAACCCTCTATCAAAATGCATAAGCTGGTAAGTGTTGTATAATTATGTGAAAATATTACGAATTTACTTTTATTTATTATTATTATTAATTTATTTTATAATATAGGCCAGTCGTGGCGAGCCGCACGAGGTGTGACTGTAAAACCGACTGGTTGTGGGTTCGATCCCTACTCGAGGAGATAAAATATTTACTTAAATTTATATTTTCATTTCTTCGCTCTGGTGTCGAGGTTAAGCGCGGCGTTGAGTTCTGCCATTCAACACGCAATGCCTCCAGAATTTGGTAGATAGTGGGGAACGGAGTGTCTTAACACTAGGTTCCCTCTGTCTACCCTGCTGTGTGCGGGATACAGCGTGAAGCTGATTTTTTATTTATTTTTTCTTTTATAATTTTTTTATTATTAAAAGACAAGAAATACTTATTTATGTTTATGGAAAAAAAACAAAGTATATTTAATCTTCTGATTCCCCGGTGAAAGTCATCATTTGTGTTTTTATATACTAGGTCCGACTTTTTATCGACGTGAACTTGACATTCTTAATACGGCAACGACCTATCGAGGCCGCACCGCGCTTTACAAAAACTGATTAATTTTTTGTTCAATTATTATAGATATTTAAATTCAATTTAAAATTGTCGACTTTACTTAAAACTTTGAAACTAAAGCAAAGTAAAATATATTTACAAATATATATTTAAAAAAATTATTTAATACAAAATAACTTGTATAAAATAATTATTTTCATATATTACGAGAGTCCATAATTTCTTAATTATATATACATATATAGAGATTTTACTTTTTTGTTTGTTTGTGTGACTACATTTAGATAGTTAACTAGTTCAATTTTACATAAATTGAACTCTCAGTATGTCTATTTATTCATCGTGTTGAACTTTCCAATTATTAATAGAATACTTTTTATTCATCCACTCAAATTAAAATGTTTGTTTTAATTGTAGTAAACGACACTCGATGTTAACCCAGTTCAGATTAGATATTAATTAAATTTTAAATATATTATTAATTTACTTACATTTATATTTTCATTTCTTCGCTCTGGCGTCGAGGCAAAGCGCGGCGTTGAGTTCCGTCACTCAAGACGCAATGCCTCCAGAACTCGGCGGAAAGTCGGGAACGGTGTGTCTTAACACCAGGTTCCCTCTGCCTACCCTGCTGTGTGCGCGATACAGCTTGAAGCTGATTTAATTTTTTTTTAAACATATATTATATTTAAAATTTAAAAAATATTTCATTAATTTAATCTTTCTAAAAATTCCTTCGGTCTTAATAAATATATTACATGTTATTTAGCTACATATATAATCGAAGTATAAGTGACTAAAATGAAAACTTACTTACAATTTTATGTACTTGTTTACCTTAATAAAAATTATTGCCTTTTTCTTTATAATATAGCAACGGAAATTAACTGTGGCTTTTACAAGACATATTTTTTTATCGTCACACAGAAGGGGGACAGAGGGAATCTAGTGTTCAGACACTCCGTTCCCAATTTTTCGCCGAGTTCTGGAGGCATTGCGTCGCGTAACTCACCGCCTAAATGGAAATATTAAACATTTCGTTTCCTCGAGTGGGGAATCGAACCCACAACCTGTCGCGTTTCCAGTCACTTTGTATCCCTGCGCCACGACTGGCCTCAATATTATATATAATTTGGAATCTTTAATTCTAAGCTCAAGTAAAGTGAAGCTTTTTCTAATAATAATAAGTTGCACACGCGCCAACGTCGTGATTGTCCGAGACGGCCTTGTTAGAAAGGAAATAATATCTGTTATATTTAGATCGTTAAACCTACCCACCGCCTACCTTCACATGAGAAGGTTTAAAAACAATGTTTAATTTCCTTGGAATTATAGATGATAAATAACGTTACCAATTTAAATCAACAAGTCATAAATCAAATAAATAAATCAGCTTCACGCTGTATCCCGCACACAGCAGGGTAGGCAGAGGGAACGTAGTGTTAAGACACTCCGTTCCCCACATTCTGCCCCTGCAACAAGTCAACAACAATAAATATCTTTTTCTTTTTTTTGTTATAATTTTTATACTCTATAGTAGGTAAAATATATACTAATATATGTAAGCTTGTAATTATAATAATGTATTATATTTATAGATATATACTTATAGCGCGTATTATTATAATTTTAAAAAATATAAACATTCAGTTACAAGTCCAAAGCGAAAGTATTTTAATATTTTTTTTTTATAATCTATTCTTGCTAATATTATAAATGTGAATAATTAAATAAATGTCGAGTTGATCTAGTTACGTATTATAATTTAAATGCATTCACTTTAAAGGACAGACAATGATAAGTTCTAGTAAATGCTATTATATTTAATTTATTAATCCCAAGTTACTTTCAAATATATATTTACAGCGTGGCAATAAAATATTAAAAAATAATACCAACTTATATAAATTG
>JAATLQ010034635.1:37089-60937 GCA_013421005.1 Heliconius erato x Heliconius himera
GTCCTCATAGGTATTGTTCAGAGCACCACGTGTGACCTAGACTAGATGATAAACAAGAGAATTTACAAATATATACGTATAGAAACTTTTCGATACAACTTCGTTGATGTAAAAAAGAAATTAAATAAAATTCTATTATTTTTTTGTTTAGTTTTTGTTATAAATTAATGTTATTATTAGTTTAAAAATATTAAAAAGATTGCGTTTTTGTTGAATAAATGTATATTTAAAGTAATGGTTGGTACTTTTAGCTATCATATAACAACCACTTTAAAATATAAGACATACATTAAAATACATAACCAAAGGGTCCATTTAAAATGTAATACGATAGTTTTATCACAATTAGGCCGAGGCCGATCGTGGCGCAGGGGCATAAAGTGTGACTGTAAAATGAACTGGTTGTGGGTTCGATCTCCACTCAAGTAAAAGAAATATTTATTTACATTTATATTTTCATTTCTTGATTTTCTCGTGTCGTGGCAAGCGCGGCCTTGAGTTGCGCCATTCAATACGCAATACCTCCAGAACTCGGCGGAAAATGGGAAGTGTCTTAACACTAAGTTCCCCCTGCCTACCCTGCTGTGTGCGGGATACAGTGTGAAGCTGATTTATTACAATTACTTTAACTACGATTTAGAGAAAAGGTTTAATTGTAGTGCTATAAGATTTAATGTAAGCCCAAGTTACACGTGTTAATATATATAGCAAAAACAAAAGAACCTTTTGATTTTATATTTTAAGCCTATAATGTATGAGTCAGTGATTTTCAGATTTTATATAGTAAGGGTAAATACAATATAGATCTGCCAATTATCTTCACCTTAATTGTGTTTATAAAATTCAGTTTTTTTTCTTTTGAATTGATAGTTGCCCATAGGGTAATATATTTTAAATTGTAATATAAGTAAATTTGTAATATAATACTACTCTTGTAATATATTTTCTTATATTTCTTTTGTATCAACTGTCAAAATATAATATGCCTAACTACAAGTATGTATATTATATTTATTTAATAGTACTTATTATATTATCTTTATATAGCATTTGACATTTTATACACTGTAATGAAAGCATTATCTATGAATTAGATATTCATGGATTAACATTTCATGTGCCTTGATATTTGCAAATAATCACAGACTTCCGCCAAAAAAAGCTGCGTATCTACCAAACGTAAAAAAGTACACTCGTTGACAACGACTAAATTCATTTGAAGGTGGTTTGGTATCATTTTTTGTGGGTTGTGAGTTTTGGATCTTACTATATAAGGATTAGGAACAGTGTGTGGAGCATCAGTCGATCTTATTTCATCGATCAACCTCAAGGAACAATGTTCAAGTTTGTGTGCCTTCTCGCCGTGGTTGCTGTGGCTGCTGCCAAGCCCAGCGTAGTAAGCCCAATAGCTTACAGTGGAGTGCCTGTCGTGAGCTCTTTAGCTTACAACGGATTGCCCGCGGTCAGCTCGGTATCACAATACAGCAACAGCGTCCTCCACGGAGCCCACGTCGTGCCTTCTCTCTACAACGCTGCTTATTCACCAGTTGTACCTGCTTACTCTTCAATTCTTCCCAGCGTTGCCTTGGCTCAGGCTCCAAACTCCCCTGCTGTGGTACTCGATGCCGTCAACGGAGTACCCTTGAACACTCCTGAGGTTGTAGCCGCTCGTGTTGCCCACTACCAAGCTAAGGCTCTCTCTGGTGTGCACCACCTTGCCAAACGTTCCGTTGCACCAGTCGCCTACACCTCAGTGGTCAACCCCATCTCTCCTTTATCCCCCTTGGTACGTAACGTTGTGTCTCCAGTCGTCTACCCATCTCAATACGTATCAGCTGTCAGTGGTCTGGAACCCGCTTACGGTTACGGATACTCCTCCGTAGTCCCCAAAGTTTACTCTGTGAACGCCTGGTAAATCGTTCTTTATACGATTAATTATTCGATCGATGTACACTTACATATATTGTATATAATATGCCAATAAAATTATAAATGAATTAATGAAATATTCGTCTTTTTTGCCCTCGTTTTTTCGCTTCGCTTATTCTTTATTTGTACACCACTTATATAAAAATACACAAAAAATAGAAAAGAAAACAAATGTACAAAAAGGCGGTCTTATTGCTAAGAAGCCATCCCTTCCAGACAACAGGCGATACGAAAGTGTCCTAATTTTTTGGAAGTTAGGTGGTGGTAGTAGATAAAAAAATATAAATGAACAATATATATATATATATATATATATATATATATATATATATATATATATATATACATATATATTTCAATATATACAAACCAATATATAGATATAATACATTTTTTGCATTATAGCTTAGGATTTGGAGGTACACGTTTTTTTTTTTATTTCATTCCGGTTTTCCATATAGTTTCCTAAAAAAAAACAAAAACTGATAATGAGAAATTACTTAAAATAACGATAACTACTAGATGGAACTAAATGAATTTTGATAACTACTAGATGGAACTAAATGCGTTAATAGCTCAAAGCTTAAAGCTATTTATGGAATAATTTTCGTCATTGAGTATAAAGAAAATTTAGTAGGAAAAATAAAAATCTTACATAATCAAATTATGTCGATTACTCGCAAGTAAAGCTAAATATATAATTTTAATAAAAAATTTAATTAAAAACATTAATATATAATTTTTAATTAAAAACATTAAGACGAATAAATCAATTATCTTCCTATTTTTAACCGACTACTGTAAGAAAAGGAGGTTATCAGCTCGACTATATTATTTTTTTTTATGTTTGTTACCTCAGAACTTTTTACAGGGTGAACCGATTTTTATGATTTTTTTTATTTGAAAACTAGCGCTTCTCGTGTGGTCCCATTTTAAGTTGATCAATATCTGATAATGATATTCATGAGAAAATCACGTAAATGTAAAATTTGCATTAAGTATGTGCGCGACAAATGGACGAATAACTCAATATTCCACGGTCCGATTTTGTCGTTGTATTTTATTTTAAAGGATACACTTCAATGACAGTTTGGTGAAAAATTGGTTAGGTTCTGACTATCGGATCCGAAATTGAATAAGTTTGTTATTTTTTTGGTAAAAAATATAATTTTCTATAATAATTACAAGGAAAAACATTGTAAAAATTGGTGTCAGAAGTGAGATTTCTCATCGTTGCATTTCTTTTTAACCCACTTCATAAAAAGAATGTTCTCATTTTCAATCGACGTCAAATAAGGGGGAGATTCCCAATTCAGTATTTTTAATGTATGTTCTTGTCAATATGCAAAAATATTAGCATGCACAATGCTAATTAAGTTTGAAATTTTACATAGGATAACCACTAACTTCAGAAACGTTCTTTTAAGGTCCACCCATCACTTAAAATCATAAAAAAAAAAAATTTTAACAAAAAGAAAAACCAACTTCAGACAACGAACTAAAAAATAAAAAATAATTTTACATAACGTAAAACGTACTTTGATTTTGCTAAACAAAAATAATTAAAAAAGATTTTATAATTTTGAAGTCGGTGCCAAGTAAAACAAACAGGCTTAGTAGTTCGATATTGTAGTAAAGTTGTTGCAGCATTAGCTTGATCAGCTTAATAGCATATGGCATAAAGGTGCTCTAGCAATGTATTAAAGATTTCTACCTTACTGTCTATTGTATCTGCAACAATAACTGGACTCCAATCAATGTTATTTGCGTCATCACATAGACGATCTGTATACATTCCACCAAAATTACGTCGTAGAAGAAATTTTAATTTTATTGTAGGAGGACGAATTTTATAAGAAAGATAAATGAGATCATGAAAGGAAAATGAAGAAGGGAGGGATTTCTTTTTCTAGTATCATCTCCAGATTTTGTCTAAAAGCACTAACAATGTCCTGCTGACGCATGCTCCTAGCTACAGCCAGGGGAAATATGGATAGCAGAAAAGGAAAGTATGTGCAAATAACATAAAGCTACAAGAGCTGAAAATCTTCTTTTAATAAGCGAGTATAGAAATCGCCTAAAGGATGGAGTAGCTGTATAAAGGTAGCATTTTTTCTAGTAAAATTTCCAAAGATATTAAATAATTAGAGGGACTGTAAAACGTCTAAAAGAATTTTTATATGGGACAAAAGAACCTCGATTAACTGATGTTCAGCTAAATCAGCAAGTATACGTTTTTTTATGTACTTCTTTTGTATTAGTTCATATTATATAATTTTATATGAAAATTAAGTTTATTTCTTATAACTTTGACTAAAATATTTCTATTCTTCTATAAGTAATTTTATTTAATTTCAACGATTTAGAAAATTTCTAATTTTATAACATTTTTAAATTTTTTGACATTTTAAAGAGTTTATTAATACAAACAAATATTGAAAAAATTATATAAACAAATATTGATTGCAAATATTGACAGTTCAAAAACTAAATAATATTTTCTAGTATAAATATAATAGCAATTTTATATATATATATATATATATATATATATATATATATATATATATATATACTTATATAATACTCTTGTTAAATCGAAAATTTTGAATTATTTCATGTATAGTTAGTAAATCAGAAAATAAAACATTTTTCTTTTCTCATTATATATTTGAAAATGCTATCGCTTTTCGATATTTTTAGCTTATGTTAAAAATATTGTTACGCTACGTTACGTTACGTTAAACATGCTTAGTTTATTATTAATAGTGGCCAACATGTCCTGATCCATAATATCCTACAGCAAGATGAGGTTTGGCGTGAACTGGGGCAAATAGTGGTCCATAAGCTTTAACAAGTGGTAAAACTGGTGCCACAACTGGTGCCGAATGTATATCAACTCGGGCTTGATGAGAGACAGCCACAGGTACAGCTACATGGCTTCCATGCCCCTCGTGTCCAATTGCTCCAGCATGTCCAATAGAACCCACATGACCATCAACTGGAACCAAATGCGGGGATCTCTTGAGAATATGATGTCCTAAATGTTTTCCGATTAATCCGTGTCCATATCCGATGCCAGCATAACCATGGCCATAAGGGCCTAGAATTGGCGCTGGCACTATATGGGCCGCAGGTACTATTACTGGCAGCACCGCTGTTCCCTTGCAGATGGCTACACAAGCTATGAGGCAGAGCACACGATACATTTTGACTGAATCCCTTAGCTTAGCTCTGCAGCAAGTGGTTAAAATAAGCGTCAATGGTCATTTTTATACTAAACAATCTGTTTAGAAGTGATAGGATTCTATTTTAACAATAGATTTGTCATACCGCTGAGTAACAGGATAACAAAAAATACAAAATTGTCATTCATTTACTTGTAAGATTTATTTTTATATTCTTTCTATAAATAGCATGGTATTGTTATATTTTATAACCACAAAATATAAATAATCAAAATATAGAAGAATATAATTTTTCAGAAATAATGATAGCCACAATATGAAACATTTCCTTTTTGAATAAAAAATGTTATTAAAAATATATAAAAATACAAACTTGCCGTCCATTGCGAGAAACGCACCTTAACACCGCTCTTTGCCTCGTTACCAGAGCGAGGAAAAGAAAATATTTCAACATTTTATTATTTCGAGTGGGAATCGAGCACATAACCTGTCGCGAGTCGTACGCTTGTGCCCCTGCAACGAATGGCCTCTTGGGAAAATTTAATTGTTTCCATTAAGACATTTTCGTTCTCCGCTTTCTGCCGATTCTGCAGGCATTGCGTGTTGAGTGGCAGAACTCAACGCCGCAAACGTTATAAAGGCGGAATAATTAAATACTATATAAAACGTGTTATAAACTAACTATAATTATAAAAAACAGCAAGAATAGAGGGTTTCATTTAAGTTACATTACTTTCATATCAATTTCATGGTTGTAGGTCAACGGGAAGTACAATTTATAAAACTTTGACAAACTTAAGTTGCTAATTATAATGAGTGCATATGCCTATTTGCACTCATTTTGTATAAAATGAAGTACAAATATAAGTTTGCAATAATTCTTATCTGTAATATAATTATAAATACTAGTTCTTACTTCTTGCTAAATGTCATAATTGTAAGTCCGTATCCTTGATTGATTTAAAAGCTTGATACGTTGATTGCGAAAAAAGGTTTTGACAGACAAACAGACAGACAGACGGACATCAAAGAGATCCTATATTTATTCCTTTATTTCCTTTTGAGGTACGGAACCCTAAAAGGATGAATTATATTTATGATGAATTATAATTCGTCATTTTATGATGAAATATATTATTAAAAAATATTTCTTTCTATTTATTTATCAACGATATTGAAATGTGTGAGTCTAATAAGCACATTGTTCGTGGCTTCAAATTCTAGTCGGAGAAAATAATATATTTACAATATAAATAACATCTTCATATCTAAATCGACAATGATAGATCGGAGTGATCGTTATGCTACCAACGTATCGTTTATTTATTTACATATAAATATTACAATAATCAGAACAAGTACCAGCTTCCTCTCAATACGGCCATTGCCTTGCAGTGATGTAATAACCTGTTTGAGCATCGGCCACGAACTTGAATTCGTTTTGGATGCAATCGACACTCAACTACCGTTATACGTCTATATAAACATCATTCATGACCTTATTCTATTAAAGATTTATTAGAACTCAAAATGTTGGGACATATATTGATTTTGTGTCTGTTTTACAAAGTGAATAGCCAAATATTACCAGTGATTTATGCAGCGCCTAGTTCTGTATCCCATCAGTCGCGAATAGACGTGAAACATACTCCTCAAGTTATAGCAGTTCCGCTGGTGTACACTCCAGCTATATATGCTACATATCCAATTGAAGAGAAAAATAATAATATAGTGTTGACATCTGTGTTAAGTGATAAAGTGCCGATAGCCTTAACTTTCTTTCATAATCTTCCACTAGCAAGAGCACTGGAGCATCCCATAGTTATTGAAAGTCAAGATTCAAATGAAGCTGAAAAGCAAGTAGTAAATGTCAATAAAAATTTATAAATACTAATAACAAATAAGAAGAAAACGCTTATTAATTAGTCGTGGGTATATCTGGTTAATGGTGATGTGGTATATAACTGACAACTTTACTCATATAATTCTTTTTAAAGTTTCTAAAATTCTATGAATGTTAAAAGTTTTAACATGTGGTCTTAAATTAAGTACTTTTTATTTTCTTTGAGCTTTACGCTGTATCCCGCACATAGCATTGCATAGCAGAGTAGTCAGAGGGAATCTAGTGTCAAGACCCGGAGGGTCTTCCCTCTGACTTCCCAATTTCCATCGAAATTTGGAGGCATTGTGTGATGAATGGCGGGAGTCAATGCCGCACTTTGCACCTCGACACCAGAGCGAAGAAATAAAAATATTAAATATTTAATTTCCTCAAGTGGGATCGATTCCCACTCCCACACAATATGTTGCGTATGCAGTCAAATTTTGTTCCCCAACGCCACGACTAACCTCAATAGAAATAGTACTATGAATGTCCTAGCTGCATATTTTTAGCAAACGTAATTGATATAACCCTTTCTATTATAGCGATATGAAACTATATTACATAGTAATGACTAAAATCGTTATTATTTTTTTAAACTTAAAAATATTTTATAAATGTTAAGATATTTTATGATTAATTTATAATAAACAAATTTGAAATATTGTTGGTCGTTTCATTTATATCTTAGTATATTTATTTGTAACAAAATATTTATGAAAAATATACTTTAAATATACTTATATATTTTATGCTGTACGTTTTTATTTACTTTACGATTTGCGAATATGAATTTTATTGCGGAAATTATCGAAAATATACACAACATAATATTCTCGCAAAGTTCTAAATTAAGAGTAAAAAAACCTTGTATGATTTTATATTTATTATTTAGTCTATTTTATTTTTAAGAAAAATTATAATATAAAGAATGATATAATAAAAAAATAAATGTGATTTCGATTCAGTTTATTTAAAAATCCATTCTATCGTCTAGAAGACATAAGAATTTGCAACTGGGCTAGCGTAAGAAACAGCAGCAGGGTAGGAGTAGGACGTAATAGTAGCAGGGGAGCTCTTAATGTCTACTCGGGACTGATGAGAAAACGAAGCGGGAGCGGTGTAACCTGCATAGAACAATGGAGCGGAGCGCTTCTTGATTAAATGCGTGTAAGTAAGAGGAGCACTGGTGATGTAAGGTGTTGAATAGATGGGTGCAGCGGCTGTGTACGTCGGCGTCAACAAAGGAGAAGAATAGTATGGAGCAACGTAGGTTGTGGGCAGAATTGGAGCAGACCTCTTCTTGATTAAATGCGCAGCAGCAGGGTAGATTGGTGCAGCATAAGTTGTAGCCAAGTGAGCTCCAGCGTAGGTAGTAGCAAAAGGAGCTGCAGCATAAGTAGTGGCCAGAGGTGCAGGAGCAATGTAAGTAGATGGTGCAATGAAAGGATTGAAAATTCCGAGGGATCGCTTCTTGATAAGATGTGCGACTGGTGAGTAAGGTAGGTCGTAGAATCGAGGGTAGAGCAGGGGTGATGGGTGGATGACACTGCTGGCCTGGTTGGTGATAGTTGTTGTAGCCGGCGCGATAAAGCTGCTGGAGTACGCCAATGGCGAGATGAAGGTTCCGGGCTCCGCTACAGCCGCGGCGAGGAAAGCGCACAACACCACCAACTTGAACATCTTGGTCTGTGTTGTTCGGACGAGGATCAACTGATGCCATGCAATATTTTGCATTGTATTTATAGAAAGTAATCAACAATACTAAAAGCGATCTCGTTTTGAAAACCGGTGCAAGAAGGCCGTTCAGGAAGCTGATATTTACGCAGAGCAAGGACACCCAGAAATTAACACTAGTCGGTTCATCACTGTCATGGTACCCTATTAAGGACAAAAATAAAAGCATCCAGTAAGACACGATAATGTTAAACTGTTTTACCCTAAAGAACCACGCGATCTTTATTTTCATATGAAATGTATTAATTATATATGTTTATATCAATTTATATATGTATTATCTAGAACCCACGACCGACGCTTTGATATATACACATAGCTCCGACCTGAGGTGTAGCTAGGGAATATATTTCTTTAAATAAAAAAATATATCATATAATTTTTTCTTAAAAGTCACAAAATTATTAAGGGAACTTTTTTTTTAAAAGTCACAAAATTATAAAGGGAACATTTTTGTATGAAGCGTATGAAGAATTAAAAATAATGTACATACAACATCAGAATAACATCTCATAACATCAGAATAACTCAACGTGTGTGCCAAGATGATGAACTGATGATAACAATCATTAAAAAAATTATTCGATTTCAAAATTATACATACTTGTATTCACAAATCTAAACAAAAAGCTGAATTGTAGAAAATTATATTAAATTTTTATTGAAATAAAAAAATATAACGTGAAATTCTTGATAATATATCCATTTACTATTTGAAAATCCATTATTTTTGGAGTCAGTGCCAAGCTGCCAACATTGGTATTTTCTTTATTTTTTTGTTCTTGTATTTAAAAGTTACCTGTTAATAATATTTATTTCTTGGCTTGCACTGACTTCGAAGCTGACTTCTAATCGACATCAAAGCCAGTAATCAACACCCAGTAATCAGCTTCACGCTGTATATATGTCCCTCTGCCTACCCAGCAATGTGCGGGCACATTGCTGGGTAGGCAGAGGGAACCTAGTGTTACGTAACTCCGTTTCCCACTTTCTGCCGAATTCTGGATGCATTGCGTGTTGAGTGGCAGAACTCAACGCCACGCTTTGCCTCGACACCAGAGCGAAGAAATGGAATATATAGAATTAAGTAAATATTTCATCTCCTCGAGTGGGGATCGAACCCACTACCAGTCGGTTTTACAGTCACACTTTGTGCCGCTGCGCCACGACTGGCCTCACATCCAGTAATCGATGCCTAAAAATTGACAGACTAGAGGCGCCGAATAACATTTATCTTAAATTAAAATTAAAATTAAATTAAATTAGCTTCACGCTAAATCCCGCACACAACAGGGTAGGCAGAGGGAACCTAGTGTTAAGACACTCCGTTCCCCACTTCCTGACGAATTCTGGAGGCATTGCGTGTTGAGTGGCAGAACTCAACGCCGCGCTTAACCTCGAAACCAGAGCGAAGAAAATGGAAATATAAATTTAAGTAAATATTTCATCTCCTCGAGTGGGGATCGAACCCACAACCAGTCGGTTTTGCAGTCACACCTCGTGCCGCTGCGCCACGACCGGCCTCTATCTCTCTATCTCTATCCGGCCTCTATCGACATTTATCTTGTACTAATATAACAAAGAATTAAAGTATTTATTGTTGATTTAAAATGAAAAAATATTTAGTGTTGAATCGATGTTTTATTAGAAGTCGTTATATCTGGCTGAGAATTTGTCACAAAGTTATTCGAGGAATTTCATATTTTTTTGCCGCTGCAGCAACCTTTTCGTAATTTCTTGAGGCTGTAAAAATTGAACAATACCTTGAACTTAATCTCTGAACAATTAGCTTAAGAAAGGCGGATATTTTCATTAACAACATTCGCTCTATATAACTTACAACAAATAATTTTAAATAATTATCTTAAAAGATATTAGAGTTTAGAAATGCAGGGACAGAGTAGCGTCGCTGAGAGAGAGAGATATAGAGTTTATCTCTAAGAAACGTTATATGTATATTATAATGTATATCTCTTGTTGTACAAATAGATTGTATGCTACAATCCATCCATCATGGGTATAATGTAGATACTGGTGTAAATCTTTTACGTCTTCGATATGAAGAGGAGAATTTAGTTTTTAGGGTTCCGTATCCAAATGACAAAAAATGAAACCCTTATAATTTTGTCATGTCCATTTGTCTGGCTGTCCGTATGTCTGTAGTACTGTATGGTTGATATTTGGAAGGTGTATTATGTTTTGTATTTGTAATATCATATCAAGAATAATATAATTGTGATGTTGGTAATATATGTTTTTTGCTGCAACGGAACCATTCATAGGCGAGTCCGTCTCGTTCATGGCTGATTTTTTGTAATGACATATGTACGTTCTTATAAAGCTACGTCGTACGTAAATTATTACCTTATTATCCTGCTAGATGGACCGACGACATAAAGAGGGTGGCAGGAAGCGGATGGATCCGAAGAGCTGAGGATCGAGTGTGGTGGCGAGAATTAGGAAAGGCCTATGTCCAACAGTGGATGTTTGACGGCTGTCGATGATGATGATGATGATATAAGAATTTTTACGTAGCTTGATGAGAAAGTATGACTTAGGAGTCACAACGCTTGGACAGTTTTCATGAAGCGTTGGTTCAAAATTCGCTACTGTCAATTTTTTATGTTTTTAAGGTAAGTATTATTCTCACTATTGTAATTCAAAAAGTCCGCTAGAATATATGAAATTATTATATCTTTATCTTACAATGAATTATAAATCGCTCTTTAGAACAAAACATGCCAAACATAACATTAGATGAGTGACAATAAATTAATGTTATAAAAATCATCAACATCAGTTTATTTTCACTTATCTAAAATATTTTTAAAAACAATTACAAATAATACAAAACTACTGAAAATATTAAATATTTAATTTCCTCGAGTGGAAATCGAATCCACAATCTGTCGCGTTTAGTCAGCAGTGACACGCTTGTGCCCCTGCGCCACAACTAGTCTCCATTATATCTGCATATATATACTATTTTGATATAACACTGTTTTGATATATATTTTTTGATAGCATTAGATAATTTAAATGGGAGATCATTTATTATTCTCGGTACGAGATAGACTGATGTGCGTTCGCCGTGAGCGTTGTTGGTCCTTTTTGTCCATATCTGGTTTCGAGAGTCAGTATTTAATAACATTAATCTCAGAAAGCCAATAACCGATTTAAATACAGTTTTCACTATTGTATTTTGGTGAACTTTGCTTAACATTTGTTCTTTGTTTTATTTCGAACATAATAAAATATCTTAAATAAAAAAGTTGTTAGTATAAAGTATTTTTTCTCGACAAAATTACTACAAATAACTTTAAAATGATAATATTATTAGAACATGAAAGTAATTCAGATAAATAAATAAATAATTAAATCAGCTTCACGCTGTATCCCGCACACTGCAGGGTAGGCAGAGGGAACCTAGTGTTACGACACTCCGTTCCCCATTTTCTGCAGAATTTTGGAGGCATTGCGTGTTGAGTTGTGTCCTCGACACCAGGGCGTAGAAACGGAAATATAAATGTAAGTAAATATTTCATCTCCTCGAGTGGAGATCGAACCCACAACCAGTCGGTTTTACAGTCACACTTTGTGCCACTGCGCCACTTGTGGCGCAAGGGCGCAGTGGCACAAAGTGTGACTGTAAAACTAAAGTGGGTATAATTGTGTAAAGTAATTATTTAATTATAAATGTAACATAATTGACAGCTCTAAAAAATTGTATGATATATTTCCAAGAAAATCTAGTTACTCAATAGGACAAATATTCATCCAGTCACATACAAATACTTGCTAATTTTTAACATATAAGTTGTAAGATCAAATCAAGTTGAAGTATATTTAATTATTATTTTTTTTAATAATATGTTAAATTTACGGCTTGCAACGGTGAATACTTAATTTAGGATTCATGACTTTAATTTTATACAATTTGTACAAAATTTTGTTATAAATAAAAAAAATAATAAAATATTTTGAAATTATATCAATTCATTTTATTTACATACAATAGTCAAATATCTAGAAGACATGTGAAAATGCAAGTGGGCTAGCGTAAGAAACAGCAGCCGGGTAGGAGTAGGACGTAATAGTAGCAGGGGAGCTCTTAATGTCTACTCGGGACTGATGGGAAACCGCAGCGGGAGCGGTGTAACCTGCGTAGAACAATGGAGCGGAGCGCTTCTTGATTAAATGCGTGTAAGTAAGAGGAGCACTGGTGATGTAAGGTGTTGAATAGATGGGTGCAGCGGCTGTGTACGTCGGCGTCAACACAGGAGAAGAATAGTATGGAGCAACGTAGGTTGTGGGCAGAAGTGGAGCAGACCTCTTCTTGATTAAATGCGCAGCAGCAGGGTAGATTGGTGCAGCATAAGTTGTAGCCAAGTGAGCTCCAGCGTAGGTAGTAGCAAGAGGAGCTGCAGCATAAGTAGTGGCCAGAGGTGCAGGAGCAATGTAAGTTGATGGTGCAATGAAAGGATTGAAAATTCCAAGGGATCGCTTCTTGATAAGATGTGCGACTGGTGAGTAAGGTAGGTCGTAGAATCGAGGGTAGAGCAGAGGTGATGGGTGGATGACACTGCTGGCCTGGTTGGTGATAGTTGTTGTAGCCGGCGCGATAAAGCTGCTGGAGTACGCCAACGGCGAGATGAAGGTTCCGGGCTCCGCTACAGCCGCGGCGAGGAAAGCACACAACACCACCAACTTGAACATCTTGGTCTGTGTTGTTCGGACGAGGATCAACTGATGCCCTGCAATGTTTTGCATTGTATTTATAGAAAGTAATCAACAATATTAAGGGCTATTTTTTATTTATTTTTTCAAACCGGTGTTGTTCAGGAAGCTGGTATTTAAGAGAGCAAGGCCATCCAGAATTTAACACTAGACAGGTTATAGTTGTTTACATCTACACAATTTCTTCTTTAAAGTATGTTTATATTGACCAAATTATAAGGAAAATAATACATACAGTTATTTATAGACTAATAAATAACTGAAAAAAAAAATGTTTAAATTTTTACCGTCTTAACTTTCACTGCCGTCCATGTATACATGTATTAAATCAAAAATTAAACTAAATCAGTTTTACGCTTTGTCCCGCACACAGCAGGGTAGGCAGAGGGAACCTAGTGTCAAGATACTCTGTTCCTCATTATCCGCCGCACTTTTGAGGTGCGTGTTGGCGGATCTCAACGCTGCGCTTTGCCTCGACGCGAGAGCAAAGAAATTAAAATATTAATAAATTTAAATAAATATTTCATTTCCTCGAGTGGGGATCGAACTCACAACCAGTCACGTTACACACACTTTGTGCTTCTGCGCCACCACTGGCCTCAAATTCACTATAAAGTTATAATCTATATATGTATACATAACTTTATTGTAAATTATTTCTTATACGACGCATTAGCAATGCATTTGCGACTACCCCTCTAAGGATAAAGGGTGAAGCTAGTTTAACTTAGTTTAGTTTTTGTCTCTCTCTCTCACCAATCTTAGATCAATGTGTTAAGCTTACCACTAGTGACACGCTAAACATCTAAAACCCTATATGGAACGTGATCTTGATTATTTTTAGTTATTTCGTGACATACAAAAGCACGCTTTGTTGCGAAATAATTTGTAAACTAAATATAAATTATCTAATAAAATATCGTGTATATGCATTTGATACATTGTACGTGTTAAATATCTGAAGATATTTTACATCACTATGTACTTTTCTATTTTTAAGTTAATACCTATAATAAAGAGAATAAGTCACCGTGATGCATAGTTAGATCATATAGCGACGACGATGTTCATTCGACGATTTAAAAGTGCTAGTAAAAGTGAAAAAAGCCCCCTTAATAAAAATATCTTTAGATCAGTTATATTTTATTATTGTATTTTTGTATACTTTCTATTTGATACTATATTCATAATCATACATAAGTTTTTGCACTAAGAGTAGTGTATAATTAAATACAAAAAAAATATATTTTTTTTTTGAAAAAAAAAGATAGAAAACAAAAAATATTAAAGTCTTTATAAATATTAACAAATATTAATAACTTCTTAAACTAACGATGACGCGGCACCAACTCAAATTTCTTAAGTTTACATTAAGCTTAACAAAATTTTTAGTCTTTATGCGTGGTAAGTGAAAAAACTCAAAGTTAAATGACTTAAAGTAAAGTATGCGTACTCTAAAAACTCTACGTACCTAAAAATAATCATAATAACTTTGTGAAAGCACTACACGAGTAAGAAAGAAGCACGTGCTCTTATCACGGATTTAGGTCAGCCAAGATTCACATCTGCATGATGAAGTGTATCGGTGCGGCTATTGAATAATGTATTTATTTAAATAAAATTCTTGATAAGTTACAAAATACTCAACAAATTTGTTTCTCGTTTAAAGTTAGTGTGCATCAGAAAGAATATAGTTTAAAGTTGTATTGTTATTGGTATTTGGAACAAATCGCAAGCTTTATCTTATCAGACCACTGACCAGAGAAGGAATATTTAATATAAATACTTATGGCCCAGCGGTGGCTATGGATGACAATTTTCCAAATTCCATAGATACGGATGCAATTTTTTAACGCTTACTTAAATCTATTCAATTAAATTAAATTAGCTTCACGCTGTATCCCGCACACAGCAGGGTAGGCAGAGGGAACCTAGTGTTAAGACACTCCGTTCCCCACTTTCTGTCAAATTCTGGACGTATTGCGTGTTGAGTGGCAAAACTCAACGCCGCGCTTAGCCTCGACACCAGAGCGAAGAAATGTAAATATAAATATAAGTAAATATTTCATCTCCTCGAGTAGGGATCAAACCCACAATCAGTCGGTTTTACAGTCACACTTCGTGCTGCTGCGCCACGACTGGCCTCACATCTGCTGACTGACTGACTGGTTCTTACATCTGCGGATACAAATTCAGATTTTTTTTTCGTGATCGTTTTTTTTTCATTGTGCCAATATGGCGTAGAACTGCCGCCTTATTAAATTTATTATAGTCATTTTTCTGTGAGTGACACTCACAAAGATAGGATGAATCGATTAATGTAAGAATAATCATAATTAATTGACCCATTTAATCCTTACAACGCCTCATAGGAAAATTCCCGTGCCTTACCTTTATATATTATACCTTTATACAAAGACTGATAAATATATTGCCTTCCTTTACGTCACGTTGTCGGGTAAAAATAAATATTTTCAATTTACATGTACACTGTTTGAGGCCGGTGCAGTGGCACAAACGTGTGACGAGTCTACCACTCGACTGTTGTGGGTTCGTTTTCCACTCGGGGTATGAAATATTTAATATTTTTATCTCACTATATCACTCTGGTGACAAGGCAAAACGCGTCGTTGATTTCTGCTAATACGTAATGCCTCGAGCGGCGGGTCCTCCCCTATCCTGTTTTTTGCGGGGTACAGCGTGAAGCTAAAAAAACAAAAAAAAGTATTAGTTAGAGGTAAAACACAAAAAAAGATTATTTTATAAAAACAACAGCAATTCTATTAATATCAATGTACTCATAATATCCAATTATAAAAATAACAGAAGCTTCCAGTGTTTATTTTAATGGTAATACAAAAATGTTCCCATAACTAAAGTAGCATTTATCTTATAGCAGCATCTGCCCTTTCATGGTTAATGATGTTTTCCGGCGACGCCCATCAAGTTCATGGTATATTAATGGCATAATAATGCAACTATAAAAGATACATACATTGAGGCCAGTCGTGGTGCAGGGGCCACCTTTTTAAAATATTTACTTACATTTATATTTTCATTTTTTCACTCTGTTGTCGAGGCAAAGTGCGGCGTTGAGTTCCGCCATTCAACACGCAATGCCTCCAGAACACGGTGGAAAGTAGGGAACGGTGTGCCTTAATACTAGGTTCCCTCTGCCTACCCTGCTGTGTGCGGGATACAGCGTGAAGCTGATTTAATTTTTTAATTTTTAAAAGATACATGAAACATTAAAGCAACATCAGCGTTTCTGAGTTCAGAAACTACATAGTTTTTGTAATAGACAAAATGTTCAAGTTGATCTTGCGTCATGACGGCGACGGCCGCTTCCACCCTTCTTGGAGGACATGTGGCACCCATCACCACATTGGCATACGCTACTCCTCTGTGGCAGCCTAACTACCGTGGACCATTGTCGTTAGCCCCTGGTCAACCTGCTAACAATTAAGGAGCTGATGGCAGACCTCTAGACACTTTAGAAGTGAACTTACAGAAATCAGCCCACTTCGCTACCAAATTAATCAACAATGAAAAACATGTGTTGAAGAAACGTTCTGCTCCATTAATTACTCCTTTGGTATATGCGACATCCCTCATCCAACCCTACAACTACCGTGCGTCCCCTGTCTTTAGGCCCTGGACAACCAGCCAACATCCTCAGAGCTGACGGCATGCCTCTTGATACACTGGACGTGAACTTGGGCCGTGCTTCTCATTACGCAAATAAAGCTCTCAGTGGTGTACATTTCTTGAAGAAACGGTCCGCTCCTATCAACAGTATCATTGCTAGGACACCACTCCTCCTGCCTATTCGTATATTGCACCTGTCGCTGCTACTCATCTCAATACGATAACATACAATACCAAAAATTAAAGAAAAAATGTCGAAATATAATAAATAAAAATTTCATGATGTATTTGCGTATTTAATTTTGTCCAAGTCTTATAAGATATTTTTTTGTTTTTATTTATATTTAGCTGCCCGCGACCTAGATGATTGGCGCTCGACGACGGAAGCTTTCAGCATTGGAAGGCAACGGACTGAGAAATAAATATTTATATTAATAGGAATCATTTATTTTAACGCTATAGAGTTGTTCATATTTCACCGATCTTATAAGACTAACTGTCAGACTGATTGTCAGCTATTTTCGGCAGCCAATCTTGGCTTATAATGATTGTTTGAAGAAAATCTACACTGTTGTGGAAGAATGAAGAAGAAGAAGCTTAAAAAATGTTAAAAATGTGACCTTGTCTTGCTAGACCATTGGTCTTGAGTCTCACTTAAACACTCAGCTATCTTCATAGTGGACAGTATACTGTCTTTATAGCGTTATTCGCCGAATTTTCGAGGAATTACATATTGAATGGTGGAAATCAACGCCGCACATATACCTTGTTACCAAAGCGAAGAAATGAAAAGATTAATAATAATAATTCGTTTTCCGGGAGAATCCAACCCACAACCGTCGCGTTGACAGTCGCACGGCTTTGCCACGGCGCCACGATGGACTCATTATTTTTATTTGTAAGGCGAAATTATGAATTGATATGTACTTAGTAGACAATTTATAAATAAAATTAACGCATCGGGAATTGAACCCACGTTTTTGGAGACCATCCAAGCGTTCCGACTCTTCGCCATAGGTTCTTATCAAGCTACGCTGAAATACTTATACGTTTACGTTGTTAGCATCTTTATAGGGTGATTTAACAGTTTTTTGATACCCAATAATTAAATGATAATTGCTTAGGATTCTTAGCTTAGAGTCTTTAACTGTTATTCAACACTTTTCTCTATCTAAAAACTTACTACCACTGTTCACATTTTTCTTTTTATCAGCTTCACGCTGTATCCCACACACAGCAGGGTAAGCAGAGGGAACCTAGTATTAAGACACTCCGTTCCCCACTTTCCGCCGAGTTCTGGAGGCATAGCGTGTTGAGTGGCGGCTCAACCCCGCGCTTTCCTAGACATCAGAGCGAAAAAATGAAAATATAAATGTAAATAAATATTTCATTTCCTCGAGTGGGGATCGAATCCACAACCAATCGATTTTACAGTCACACTTTGTGCGCCTGCGTTACGACCGGCCTCTAGGATATTATATTAATGTCCATCGGTGACAGTTCGCCAACATCACTATAATTAATATAAAATATACACACAGATTATTCATCATAAAATCACTTGAACAATCATCACCAAAGACGACAGAAAATATATAAAAAAATAAAACAACGTAAAATGTAAATATTAAATTTTCATAACTGATTATGTTTATGTCATTTTTTTATTTTATTTTCCACACAGTAGTAGGTACGGTCAACGTAAATATGTGCATAAAAATAAAAAAAATACAAACATAAAGATCAAGAACGTTTGAGAAAAGTTTAAAAACTGCCAGAACAGTGAAAAATAAGGAAGAATTTTACTTTATACATTAAGATTGAGTGTCGTTTGTTATTGTAAAGTATATTAATGATTAAAAAAATCTTTTCATGGTTGCAACACGTGTTGTCATAGCAATGTTATTTTATACAAAATAATGTATTGTGAAAAATAAATAAATAAATCAGCTTCACGCTGTATTCCGCACACAGCAGGGTAGACAGAGGGAACCTAGTGTTAAGACACTCCGTTTCCCACTTTCTGCCGAATTTCGGAGGTACGTGTTGAGTGGTTGAACTCACTGCCGCGCTTTGCCTCGACACCAGAGCGAAGAAATGGAAATATAAATTTAAGTAAATATTTCATCTCTTCGAGTGGGGATCGAACCCACAACCAGTCGGTTTTACAGTCACACTTCGTTCCACTGCGCCACGACTGGCCTCATATATTGTTAAGCATGTAACGATATTGGTTAGCATATGATAGTGTGTATTATATTTTATTTTATTAATTTCACCTATTTTTATATTTATTATTTAAAAAAAGAGGATTCTGCATTAATTTTTCATATAAACTGTAACTGTGCATTTCCTACTCGTCTGTCCCAATTTGCATAAAAACTGCAATGCAAAATTTTAGCTTTATGTATTAAGACATGTAATAGATACTCTCTACCTATTAATTATATAATATAATTTGATTATATAGATAAATTTAGATATAGTAAAAGGTTTAGCGCAGTTGGAAAATGTATACATGCATGCTAATGCATGCTAATTAAACCTTTTAATTTTCATACAAGCTATATAACGTATATACGTTACCCTGCTACATAGCAAGGTAAGCACAAGACAGGAAACCGGAGAACCTGGTTTTAGGATACTCCGTTATTACAATTCCGGTCCACACGGCGTGGCGAATTCTGGAACCATTGCGTGTTGAATGGTGGAACTCAACACCGCGTTTTGCCTCTTTAGAATATTAAATATTTCATTTCCCGTGTGGTACAGCGTAAAGCTGATTTTATGTAATTTGGTGCTTGGTATAACAATAAAAGCTTGTAAAAAGCATTTATAAAAGAAGTTTAATGTGCAAATCTGACCTGTTAATTATTGATAACTATTAATAATATAGATATTGAAAAAAATATTAAAAACAAATCAAAAAGAAATTTAATTATTTTCCTTTTTTATTTTAGTAAAACGTAATAATTTTTACGAATATATGAAAAATTATTCCTTTAAAGTGAACTTTCATATGTTATCAAAAGTTGTCGTTTCATGGTCGACGATCGATTATATACGTCTTGTTGAGCGATGATGCCAGTATAAAAGACAGTTGCAATTCGGAGACAGTATCAGTGTTTCTGAATTCAGAAAGCAACACAGACCACTTAAAAAATGTTCAAGCTGGTGGTGTTGTCTTGCGTCCTGGCGGCGACGTCCGCGTCCAGCCTTTTTGGAGGATATGTGGCACCCTTCAGCCCATTGGCATATGCTGCACCTTTCTGGGAACCTTCCAACTACCGTGGACCTCTCTCATTGGCTCCTGGTCAACCTGCTAACATTCTGGGCGCTGACGGCAGGCCTCTTGACACTTTGGACGTAAACTTGGACCGCTCCGCTCACTTCACAGCCAAAGCTCTCGACAATGGATTCCACATTCTCAAGAAGCGTTCAGTCGTCTCTCCTTTCATCGCCCCCTATGCTGCACCTTACGTAGCCCCTTATGCCGCATCATATGTGGCCCCCTACGCCGCGTCTTATGCTGCGCCTTTGGCATACTCTGCTCCTCTCTTGCAGCCATATAACTACCGCGGACCTCTTTCCCTAGCCCCTGGACAACCCGCCAACATTCTTGGTGCTGATGGAAGGCCCCTTGACACTTTGGACGTAAACTTGGACCGCTCTGCCCACATCGCCGCTAAAGTTGCTGCTGGCTCTCACTTCATTAAGAAACGCTCTGCCGCCTTCATCGCCCCCGTTAGCACTGTTACCGTCGCCAGGACGCCACTGATCGCCCCATCCTACACATTCACCGCTCCCTTCGCAGCTGCACGTCTCAGCCCATTCGCCTACACCCACCCTGTTGCCCGCATCGCACACCTATACTAATCTGAACTTAAAATTATGTGAGAAGATTGAAATTGTAAATAAAAGAATAAAACTTTGAAATTAATAAAATTTTATAAAGTACCTATGATTTGTTTTTAAATGCTGCAAAATATTTTTTCTATTGCTTTAGGTTTTAGTTAACCATATTGCCTTAATTAGTTAACCACATTCCCTTTACGCTTCAGTAAATTTTTAACTTATTTAAAAAAATATATTCAATTTATTTTCAAAAAATCATTTAAAAAAAAATTATTGATCAGTAGCTTCCTCTGTCTACCGATCAGAATAAGGCACAGGCCGTTTAATTTCATAAACATTTTGTTCCTAGCAGCTGCGATTAAATAGTTACTAGATACTTACTTAAGATTAATATTGACAAAATACACAATAGCATAGCTTATCATATTATAAAATGTGTAACGAATAAGCGTACAAGGCGATAAATTGCGGAATTACTTTTTCGTTGTGGCATTTAAAATATTGAATAAATCTGACATATCTAGATTATTTTTAAACGTATTCCGGTTAATAACAAAAGCTGGTTTGTACTTGAAGGGGCACAACGTCTATTACCTTATTATATAAAATCAAAAAATGCTACGAGGACTAGGTCTAACGATAAGTTTAATATGGTTAACATAATATTTATAGATATAGAGGCCGGTCGTGGCGCAGACGCACAAAGTGTGACTGTAAAATCGACTGATTGTGAATTCGATCCCCACTCGAGGAAGTGAAATATTCCCTACCTACCCTGCTCTGTGCGGGATACAGCATGAATCCGATTTTATATATTTTTTTGCTGAAGCAATTTTTTGCTGTAACGTTTACTGGGTGACAAATGACAAGTGTTATTGTAATTATTTTTTTTATTCCTCTTACTTGTATGTGTTTGTAAGTTCAGGTTAAGACTAGAACATTTCTACAAACATAAGTATATTATGAATTTAAATAAATTAATTTACGTAGCTTACGTTAATGTAGACATAATACCGCTGCCCACCGCATCTTCGCCCGCTTGAACTACATGATTATTGATTTAATAAACAGAATCGATTGACAACTATAATGACTTCCAATATGATTTTTTACTACATTATCGTAATTTCTATAAGGATTTTTTTTATGATTTATGAAGGTAACAATTTTATTTACTTCATTTTTTGTACTGTGAATAATGTAGTGCTTTAAAATTATTTAATTTATCTGCAGTCGTATAACCAAGATGTTTCGAATGTCATTCTTTAGTCAAGAACCTTACCAGCGTGATTGAGAAACTAATGCTTTATGCACAGCGCCATCTTTTGAGCTTAAAGTTAAATAATATCTTTTCGAAAAGTTAAAAAATGCCGTTTTTATTTTAAATTTCACTTAAAATATAATTATATTAATCAAAAACTACGTTTTACTAAATATATATTATCCAGTTAAAAATACAGATTTATTACAAACAATTATACATTTATTATAAGTATAAGAATAGATATCGATTGCTCAATAATATTCGAAGGCAACTCATGCCTTGAGTTCATTCAAATGACGATAACTTTTTTTAAATAAACTGATTTTGATAAAACAAACTTCAAATGTTAAGCTGAAATATTAAAAATCATTTGCTGAAAGTTTAAGTAAATCGTTTCAGTACTTTCGGAAATAAGCGTGATCACACATACAGACACACAGACATACAGACAGACAACAAATGAAAAAAATATATTTTTGCGTGTTCCTCTATCCATTTCAGTCAAAATTACTAAAAGTACAGACTAAATATTTTTACACTTTTGTTATATATAGAGATAGTATGTATTATAATGTAATTTTAAGGAAACATTTCTTTAATTTTTTTGTAATTGTAGAATTTTTTTCAATTTATTTTGTAAACAGGTTTATTATAGCTTCTAGTTTATTAATGAATAATCTTGTTTTTCTAATAATCTAATAAATATTTTTTTTCTTATATCTTTTAGTCAAAGGATTTGTGGAAGTTAGTTAAGTTTTACTTTTTATTAAAATTATATTTTTTTAATTATTTCCTTATTAGCAACTCGTCTAAGCAAAATTAAAAAAACGATATTTTTTTAAATTTTGAAACACTGAACATAGGACGAAAGGATACAGACATTTATTTTCATAAATAAAATAAATTATAAAAAAAAATAAAAAAGAAAAAATGTTTCATATAAATGAAGATTCATTTATCTTCATTTCTTATTTATAATATGTAACACATAATATAAATTATTTAATCTTGCCGCTTTATATATTTCATTTTAGAAATAATCATATGCTCATGAATAAACCAAAAAAAATGTCCTTTCAAGTGAACTTTCATGTATTGTCAAAACTTGTCTCCTCATGGCCGACGCTCGAAAACACCCATCTGGTTAAATATGATGTAAGTATAAATAACACTTGCAATTCTGAGACAGTATCAGTGTTTCTGAATTCAGAAAGCAACACAGACCACTTACAAAATGTTCAAGCTGGTGGTGTTGTCTTGCGTCCTGGCGGCGACGTCCGCGTCCAGCCTTTTTGGAGGATATGTGGCACCCTTCAGCCCATTGGCATATGCTGCACCTTTCTGGGAACCTTCCAACTACCGTGGACCTCTCTCATTGGCTCCTGGTCAACCTGCTAACATTCTGGGCGCTGACGGCAGGCCTCTTGACACTTTGGACGTAAACTTGGACCGCTCCGCTCACTTCACAGCCAAAGCTCTCGACAATGGATTCCACATTCTCAAGAAGCGTTCAGTCGTCTCTCCTTTCATCGCCCCCTATGCTGCACCTTACGTAGCCCCTTACGCCGCATCATATGTGGCCCCCTACGCCGCGTCTTATGCTGCTCC